>PQXL01000417.1:0-35464 GCA_004916875.1 Botrytis galanthina
ATTAATTTTATATATTAATTTTAAGTTATTATATAATCTATTTACAAAACTAGGAATAATTAATGAGAAGAGATTAATGATTAATATTATAGCATTTCATTAATTCTATGAATAAAGAGAGATTATTGAAGTGATTTGGATTAATGGTCCGATTAATTTGATTAATATGATAATAAAAGGAAAGCTATATTAAGCTTTTATTAATCTAATCAATACAAATAAGATTAATATTAAAATAATAAAATGAATAGAAAGGGATTAAAAGAAAAGATTAGTTATATTGATAAAAGGTTAGAGACTTTAATTAGCGAATAAAGGATTTTTATAATTTTATGAATTTCTTTTCAATTATTATATTTGAAGTTATAAAAGAGAGTTCCGAGTATATAAATAAAAGTATTCATTTCAAAGAAATAACTTTAATATAATGACTATTATATCAAAAGGAAATAAGCGAATACAAAAGAGACTAGCTTTTTTAATAGTATTTATATAAAGCCTATTACTTTCCTATATAGCTAGCTCTTTAGATTAAATACAAATAGATATTTAGGGGCCTATGCATAGTGAGAACCACGTCTTCCGTATCTCTCTCGAACCAACACTTAATATAAAAAATTATTTAAATTTGAAAAAATTTTTCAAATATTATTTTTATTTCAATTACTATTAAATTCCAAAATAAATGAGTTTGTATTTATTTTGGTAAGGAAATATCTTTGTGTATAAACCCGGTAATCATCAAAAACATGCCCTTGTAGATTCACATATAATTGTATCATAGCAGTCAAATATTTGAAATCGAGTGTCGCGAACTGTAGTTGTCACTTACGTACTATCATGGACATTTAATTTATCGCATAATATCAGCCGCAGAAACCGATACTCGTAGCACCAAGCCCCAATCAGAAAGCAATTCAAACCCGCAAAGAAATATATAAATACTTATCAGAAGCTTCAAGAGAAGGAAGTGGCCCTCCTCATTTACAAACCAATCATTCCGAGCTATTGATACTTGCATAAGAGAATAAGTTTGATAGGTCAAATAATCGAACGATTCGATATTTGAACTTGTTTTTGATGATCTTTCATTCACTTGAATTAATTCATTCAGCGGAATCTCACATTTGTTTCAATTCGCGTTCCGTGAGTATATTATTTGATAAGAAGGATTTTGAAGCCAGTGAGCTCTATTTCCCCCTTCTAAAAATCGACATGGATACAATCTTATCATAAGAGCGTCCTTGGGGGATATAGGGGTAGGGCATCAAATGTTGATGGTTGCGTGTATCCTGATTGACCCGAGCGCGCCCGAAGTTGTGTTCACTTGAGTCAGGTGAAACATTTTAAGGGTTGGAACAGTAACCATGGGAGTGTGGAGAGGTAGATTATCGAGAGGATGAACCTCTTGACCATGTGTATGGGTGAAATTCTTTTTGTGAGAGTTCTCCAAATGAAACCCATCTAAATGAGATAAATACAGTATTCGCACAGAAGGAAAGTACGAAAAGTGACGAAGTCCAATATATTACTTAAAGTAATCGGGCTCTTGACTTCTCTACCAAAGCTTGTTGTATTCATGACCTTTAAGATTTATATTTAGCATCACTATTACCTTCTATGATGTAGCATGGTGCTAATAAGAAGGCTCAACAGTAACCAGCGATGAATTTCTCATAAAAGTACTGCCGGCATACGCTGCAACTTTCAAATACCGAGCCTCACTACTAATAGGACAGCTAGTTTCGAAAAGATTGCCTCTCTGAACAGTAGCTACTTCCACGAGATCGTTCTCATTAGTTCCTGTATATATAACCCAAGCCGTATAATCGGTTGCTCCATTCCAACTCATGTATGCGGTGTCGTTGACCCCTACGACTTCTGGATTCCAAGCTGGCGTCGCGTTCCAGGATTGTTTGTAGGCGCGATATGAATTGGCGGTATTATCATAGCCGAATTGGATTCGTAGACGAACATCATCATTACCACCGGGACCAAATTCAGTAAGACGAGTAATAGCACCCCAGCCCACGAATGTATTGCCATTTTCGAGTGGGCTGAATGATCCTTGAGAATCGCTGAAACCATGGTAGGCAGAATCGTTTAGAATTTTTTCCACGACTAGAGTTTTGTCTACAAGGTTAAGAGAGAGTTGTAGACCATTGGATTGGCTGGCTAAGTTTTTGTCTGCAAACTCATTAAAGCGGTTGTTAAAGTAGTGAAGGACGGCACTTGTGTTGGTGTAATTGCTGATGCGAGCATGATGTTGCCATTTCTGATCTGTGATTAGTTGATGACATATGATAGCTTGGGGAAATCAATTACGAAGTTTGCTTCCTCGGGAACCACGAAATCACTTTGCCCCTCGGTGTTGTTGCCCTCAATTCGCCATTTAATCTCACCGGCACCATTGAGATACCAAGTAGCCCAGCAGTGACGACTGTTAACAAGGTATCCATCTCCAACAGATGATACAGCATTGATGTGGAACCAATCGAAAGGATCACTCGAATTTAAACCAGTTCCAGAGTTAACGCCTGGTATAAGTTTGGAGTATGTCACAGGAATACCAGAGGCAATAGAACTCCAGCTGAAAATTATATCACCAGTTGCAATATCAATCTCGTGGAACTGAGAGTCGTACACATAGCCAACACTTGGACCACCAATTGGGCTAAGGTCCATAGTGGTAACGTTGCCTGCGCTGACAAGTAGGGTGTTTGAAGGTGTAATAAATAAGTCGTGGGAATCGCCAAAGCATGCGAGATCAGTCAAATTAGCACTCGGTGAAGTGACAAGATTTAATTTTGGACAGATCGTTGTGATTGGCGTATAGGTATCATCCAGTATAGTGATATTTCCATATGCAACACCGTGGCCTTTACGAACACCTTGCCAGTATGTCAACACAGGTTTGCCCATGTACTCTTGAACCATAAGATTCGTAGTAAACAAGGTAGGATATGTCGAATCTTCGGCAAAAGCATATGGGCCCTGCCACACAAGTTGTCCATCCTCAGTAAAAATTCCACATGCACTAGCTTGAACAGATCCAACGGCGGAGACTGCGGCTTCGAGATCCGAATTGTTCAAGGCGCCTAGAAGTGGATTGATGAGAACCAAGCCTGATTGAGTTTCGCCTGTCTTCGTAACATCGAAAGTGGGAGGTCGAAAATCGACCGTAACGTAGCTCTGGGTGGGCCACAAATTGAGTGTAGTGGACAATGACATCTTGAAGTAACGCGGAGAGAGACTAGAGAGACTAGAGACATTGGAAGTGTTGTAAAGTATGAAGAAGGAAGGTTGCAGTGAAGAGAAATTCAATTCCTTTGTATCCCTATTTATATCTACTCCACAAGATCTTCTACTCGCTGTCTGACATAGAAGTCATGAACTGCATAAAATTTCTAATGAATGGATAAATTTACCAAATGGGTATTGTGTCGACAGGTGAGATGAAACCTTACGATATGAAGTTCATAGAATAAGGGCTCCAGATTCAAGTAATCTGTTATCAATGTCCAATTCAGACAACTGTGCCTTCTGGGATCTTCAGCATTATGATCGATGGTCCGGCGAAATGCCTGCTCCTATCATCCTTGACTAAGACCATGGATGATCTGGTGTCTTTTAAGTGATGGGCTCATCCTTTATAGTTTGCACCATCTCTCAGTTAATCGATGACAGGTAGCGACTTTGTCTAAAACACCATGTTTTGCACCAATAACTATAAATAAATAGCGGTGAAAGGGCACAAGCATTTCGAAAATTTGACTGATTTTCAAATCAAGTGAAGTGCGCACAGCTCAAGCAAGCTGATTGTATATTATAGCGATTTTGATTGGCTGAAGCTCTGCCCGTATGATCAGAGATTTAATGATCGACATTTATATGATTGAAGAAGTGTTGTGTGAGGAGGGAGGGAGGAGGGAGGTTGTGTGGAGTGTGCTCTCTTGTTCTCAAGTGGGCTGGTAGCTATAAGTAAAAGTTCTTGTGCACGGCCTGCTTATATGTAAAACATACACGTGACCTGACTCTGACATCAAGTTATCGATTGCTTGTGGTCGAAATACATCACATTCAAACTCTCTTCATCGATCTTGAGTTGACGTTCTACTACTTTACGTAGGTAGACAAGTATTTAAGCATTTTTGGTCTCACATTCAAGACTTTGAATTCTGGAGGAATTATGTAATGATTGAAGTGCAGTCTGAATATGAAATAGTTGACAGAATATGTCCATCGAAGAGCATGTGATAAGTCGATCATACCATAAACCACTAGTACCTAGTGAGAGATGTAAGTATTATTTGCTTACTATTGCATCAAAGTTATGATGTTCATCGTATCACTCTTTTCCCTAGTAGAAATGCACTTCTTGCTTCCTCTCCATCTCACTCTCTTAGTTCGACCCAACTCTCAACCTGGGTATTAGTGAAAGACTTTGGTATCGAAGTGAGCCCCCGGCTGAGTACAGGCGACAAAGATACAGAATGGTCATCTTGGAACTGTATTCCAAGCAGTAAATTTGAGAATACCCTAAGATTTATCAAGGCTCTCTCCAATCATACCATGGTTTGAACCTCATCATGAAGGTTGTGCAATTGGCTTGAGTCGTGGGAGAAGGCCACAGATACCAGATAATCTTCTATATATACAAAATCCCACACTTGCTTGGCATAGTATCTGACATGAAAGTTGGGCCTTCGACGTGCACAGTCTCAGGTGAGTGCTTGAGGAGGTGTCTTCATTCTCAGAGTGCGGTCCAAGTTGTGAGTTCCATATCTGGTGAGAAGTGACTGGTAGAAAGAATAAGCCACTATTGGATAGTGAGAAGATCACAAGGAGTTTCTCCTTCAGATTTGCACTCACAGGCACAGGGCTCCAGACAACGTGTGTGACGCCCGTCCTCAATACCTTGGGATTATATATTCTCATGCGTCGTGTTCATATCAGATAAAAGGCCTCTGGCGTTGAGAAAGGAGCAGGAAGCATGCTGTTATCTCTCCTCCACAAGGTAAAGACAGAGAGAAAGGAAGAATGAAATTCGAATATGCATCCAGTACTCATCCAAACTTCATAATTTCACTTTCTATCCGAAGTCTAAGACTCGCTGCGCTTAATTTAGTGTGAGAAAATTTTCACAGGTAAGAAAACAAACAAGTGAATTTGATTTGTTTTCTCGCTTCTATTGACGACTTTAAATTTTCTTTTCGACAACCTCATTCTTCCTTTCCTTTCAATCACAACTTCCACTCTCCTGCTCTGACACCCTCAAGTCCTGTTCGATCTATGATCTTTGAAGACAAAGAAGCTCAACGTCTTCAGAGATTGTAGATCGAACGGTACTTGAGGGATAAACTCGACGCAGATCCAATTCTCCAGTCCCCATCTTCCAATCCTGTTCATTCACCAATAAACCATTCGATCCAAGATTTTTAATGACAAAACGCTTCCAAGTCTTTACATATTTCGATCATCTGGTTTCCTTGTTGGGTAGCCTCCACGCGACAACCACTCATCTTCAACCGGCTGGCAATGAGAATTTCTCGAACTTTTTCCTCTTCCTAGCTGCCGATCTTCCTTTATTTCGACGTCTTCCGATCCAGTCAGAGATGCATACACACAGACGAGCGCAGCTACATCTTGACCCATCTCTGCCGATTCTGTTTACGTCAAAAGTAAAGTCTTCACCATAACGTCGTTCTCGCCACTACCACCTTCCCACTTCCCATCAACCGATCGAAATTCTACCGTCAACGATCTATAAGGCGCCACATTGCGCGATTCAATACACGTCCGAGGATGAACGTAGTCTGGAACATGGATTCTAGACTTCTCTGTAAAGGTCAACAGAGGGTCCAGAAGTTACATTTGATTGGGATCATTCGAGGCGTTTGAAGTTAGCACCGAAAATCTCAGTTTCAAGGCAACACCCTTTACCACATTCGACACCAGCATATCGCGATGGATATCAACTTTTTTCAGGAGATGGCATAGTGAATACGCTAGCAGAAATGGTATGTAACTCCGACGTTGCTTTCATCATCGATGTTGCTCATGCTGACTGATTTTGTAGATTCCCTGAAAAAATGAGATGATTCAGAATATGCATCAACCGCTGCAGATGACCATTTCTTCGTTCCAAGTACAAACCGGTTCCACACATCAGTTACGCTACATAGCACATTCAATTTCCGAAAATCATCTTTTAATTGTTCTCGTGCTATTAAGTCAACTGTCGAAATCCTAGGAGGGCAAAGCAAAGCATTTCAACAAAGGAGAAGGACTCGAATGGATCACGACGCCAACAAGAAACTCGCCACCATGGCTCAATCATCGATGAACCTTCTGCCACACAGTCTTCACCTCTTCGCTCACGGTAACTCAGCAAGATCCTCCGGAGCTTTCCAGCGAATGGGCCATAAATGTCTTCCTTTTTCGATTCAAACGTTGACGACATAACCTTCTCCTCTGATTTCCACCCGACAATGAATAGCCTTTAGCAGACGTACCCTCTCGAATTGGTGTTGGCTTTCATTGTCTCTTCTCTTCTTGAACTCCGTTCTCCCACCCACTCTTCGTAGCTAGTCTCTGTGATTCACCGGCTTTCCGAATCATATGGACGAACCTAACCTTTTCCAGGACGATCGTGTTTCGGGCTGGCAATGATTCCGCTAAACTCTTGTGGCACAGGGAAAACATACTGATGCGTCGTATACATTTGTTAGTTAGGAATCGAAGGTTTTTATCAAGAAATTAATATCCGTTGAATCTTATGAGTGAGCCCTGATACTGGTGATCATGCGATTTGCTAATGACTATGATTGAACCATTTTTCGCCGGCTTGTCATTGTGGTAAACTTTCCCTACGTGATTTGTCCAAAGCGTCCCAAACAATCTGCCTATGCACTTGATATTTTATATCCTCATGCCATCAGGCCCATATCTTACCCGATAATCCTCCAATCTTTCCCCCATCAAACATATTCCCGCACACTCTAAGCCCAGTTCATTCAATCATAAATCCCATCTCCTTCCAAAAACCTTGCTACTCGCCCAAAAAACTCGTACGGTCCATCAGCTTTCGAGAATATGGGAAAATCATGAACCTCATCTTTTCCAACCACCACCTCTACCTTTACACCTGCTTGACGTAGATGATTGACGAACTTTTGTATACCTGTATATTATCAATACTCAGCTATTCATACAATCAAACATAAAAACATATACATACCTGAGCAAAAAGCTTCCGCGTCCCCCCGAACAACCATACACCTACAAAGCCCCTCAAATTTATACCCTTCCGGCAACATCCCCCTCGCCGGACTCAAAAGCGTCTCCCTCAACTCCGGCCGATTTTCACAGTACTGATAGCCGGCCATTGCGAGCATTTCATTATTCATAAAATCCAACTCCAACAGACTTTTTTCCTCTTCCTCTCCCACCCCCTTCCCATCAAATCTCGACGCCAAATCCACAAATGGAGAAATCAACACCGCATTCTCAGGCATCGAAAGACCATACCGATTAAGATATAACAAAAGCGTAACCACAATTCCCGCACCTCCCGAATCTCCCATAATCGAGATATTCTCCTGACGATATCCCATCTCGAGGAGAAAGTAAAATGCCGACAATGCATCTTGTAAGGCTGCTGGAAATGCCGTTTTGGCAGTTACGCATTTACGGAAATTGACGCCGAAGATGGGGATATTGGTTTTCTGCATCACGCGCCAGGGAATAGAAGATGTAAGCGGATGGCCTTGAACCATTCCGCCGCCTACGAAATACATCATGATTTTCCTCTGTGATAATGGGGAAGAGGTGTCGCCGACCGGAGGGGAAAGGTCTCGTGTCCATTGCCAGAAACATGGACAACTTTCTAGTTTGATGATCGGGTGTGATGCATCACCCTTAAGCCAGAGTTCATCTACTGGTGGTATGACCTCCAGTTGTACATTTTGATTGTCGGTGAGTTTGGGGATGGAACAGCGGGCGGGAAAGGAGAGAACATCTTTAAGGGGTTGGGTGCCAGGATTGAGAGACCAGGCTATGTGGGAACCGATGAGGAGAGAAGCACGGTATGTGAAGGACCAATGAGGACGACCATAATAAGAGAGAGAGAACAAGACAGAGAGAAATACAAGGGGTATCTGCGGCGTAACGATCACCAACGAATAGAGGAGCCGAGCAACGCGGTAGCAGTGTTGAGTAAACCGGGACGTACGTTGCCAAGCGCGGATATGAGAGTTTGTGGGGTGCGGGACGCGCATATTAAAATAGAATTGTGAGTGACTCGACAATCGATATTTCTTCTGCAGGAAGAGGACGAGGCAGATCCCAAATCGATAACGTGCATAGGTAAGAAACGCATCTGCGAAATGAATCGGTCGAATCACTAGTTTTTCATGTGCTTGAAACACGATCGTCCCGTTTCATTGGGCTGCCGTTCATCCTATCAGATGCGAGAGACGGAACGAACTACCGTCAACTACCGGCTCGCATGAAGCTAGGCAGGGACGGGTAAGGCATTTTGCTGGAAATAGTTAGGGATTCTGCGGGTGGTAAAATATTGAAAGTCACCTGGTGTTTTTGTATTTTTTGTACGCGTTGACCATTGAGATCGGTGGGTTTATCATTGACTTTTTGGATTCGAGGTGGTGGGAAAAAAGGAGATTGGATGGTGCCATGTGATCGTGATGGATTTTGGGGGCGTTGAGATAATTTGAAATTTGGAGATACTTTGAGTCGGCTGCATACATGAATCATGATATTTGGTATCAGATGTGGGAAACGGTAACATGTGTGAATAACATAACATCTCATGCCGATGATGGACAATAGTATCAAGTGTTTATCATATGTATTTATTGATCTATCCTACAACTTCTCTGTGATATTTTTGTTGTCAACGCAACAGTCTATCTATCTACTTGTCTCGACTTATCGCGTGTCGTGCTCGGTTCCCCCTCCACAAAATCTTGTCTCGGGACCTCTTCTCCATAAATGGCTGTGCGTTGGCTATTTGCCTAACCTATTCCCTTCATCCCTACTGCAACACAGCGTCTGCCTCCTCTTTGGAGCATCGACATGCATGTGTATTCTTCATTCTGCCTTCATAAAAATGATCTCGTCTCCATCTGACAAAGTCTATCTTGCCAGTGATTCGTTCCATCAGATAACATCATATCGTGTCGAGTATCCTCAATCATATTGTAACTTCGTAATGTAACTTTCGTAATGTAACCCATTCCAATCTTATTCCCAACACATCCCATCTCACTCAAGTGCCCGCATAAGGTCTGAATCCATCATCCTTCCCCCGACTCCAAGCTCTCAACCTGCCTTTAATCTTCGATCCTAGTGGCTGTGCATCTTTGATCGATCCCTCATCCGATTCATTCGTAGCCTCAATGATACTGCATCTACTTCTTCCCAATGACTCTGAGCTTGAAAATGGATTACTCATATCTATGCTCGCTCTCACTCCGCTGAGTATCTTATTACTTGTAGAGATAGCAGAAGAATAGTCGTGACTCATTCGTTTCGAAGAATTCGTAAAGAAGGATAGCGAAGAAGTAGAGTTGTGAGAAGAATGTGAGGAATTAGAATTAGAAGAACTACTCGAAGAAGTTCGCGATTTAGATTTGCGAGGGGATTTGTGGGAGGACTCGTAGGAATCCATTTCGAGGAGAATGAGTTGTAGTTGTGAGTCTGTTTGGGCGAGATTAGGGGCCGTGGAGGTGAGGGGAGGTCCTTCGATGAATTTGGAGGGGCGAAGTGTGGCTTTTGGGTTGGGTGAGGTAGACATTGTCTAATGATTGTTGGTTGTGATGCTTTAGTTGTGATGCTTTTCGAATGTTGGGTTTCAATGTAGATATTTAGGTAATTTTTATATATAACCTATAATTCGTTCCGTATATAGAGAAGTATATCAAGAGTTGTAAAGTAATATCAATACATAGATTGACCCATACACACACAACCTTGAAAAAAAGATATAAAGATTCAAGATAGTATATGAGTAGAACAGCGAATATCCAACAAAATATAGGAAAACAATCAAAGAGATCATCCACACCCCGAGGGGAGACCTACACTTTTAATAACTGGAACACACATACTGACTCAAATCCATCCGTTCCATGTGCGTCGTAACTCCGGCTTCCTTGAGTAAAGTCAAAAAGGAAAAAAGAAATCTTGCGCCCACCAAGCCGCGTTTGAACAAGGGTTTCTCTTCACATAATTCTGTCATAGTGGAGCAGCCAAAAGCCTAAATTGTCACCCCTCACAGACCCTGCATATAGGTATCACTACCTAAAGTACTAAAAAGTAATTTGTAACCTCACTGATCACTGGTGCAATCATTTTTTGCCCCATGCCACCTCATCTGATACGATTACTTGTGTGTATTTTGGTGGATGATCGGCCAAGTATTTCAAGACAGTTTATGTATATGGATGGAGTTTTTGACGTTTTTAATAAATCCGAGGAAGATGATTGGATAGAGAGGACGATGATTATCTGTCCATAAACTGGAATTCTGGTTTTCTAGTATTTATTAATAATTTGTCAGTGTTGTTGAAGGATCTCGTGGAGATAAGGCCGGTAGAGATACTAGAGAAAGATACAGAGTAGATTGGCGAAAAATGAAGGGGCATCTCCATCTCCATCTCCATCTCCATTCAATCCATTCCCGATACCTTTCATTTCCACAATTTCTTGCTTGTAATTTTTCCTACATCACATCACATCACACTACATGAATCCCCTCTCAATTTCTTTAAATTTTCTCTTACTATTATAGCATCTTGCGTATACACTCATAAAACGGAAGTCATGCGCATAACGCATTTTATTTATTATCTAAGTATTTCAAAACTTTGATTTCGGGGTCCGTCCTACCTTTAAGCCCACCTGAGCAAGTACGAAAAGTACCTAAAAACAAACCCTATATCTCGTACTAACCGATGAAATTCCGCTGTGCCCGTGTCTCTCACGTTACAACTTACGAATATATAGACTGCGGAATCTACGGCGGTGGCTTGTATACGATGTACTTGTAATACTCAAATTAAGGATTTATCTAATGCGTACGATGTGCAAACAGGTAAAGACTCTCGCATGCGTATATTCGCAATCAATAACAAATCCTTCATCAGTCTAAAATGGAATTGGCATTTGGCTGTGTTGAATCTGGACCGACGTCATAAACCGTTGCATGTCTTCTTATTTCACGGAAAAGAATCCAGGATAGGGCGGTATCCGAGGGTGATGATCTGGACTGAAGGGTTTGTGGTCTGGAAGGATTACAAGCACATTGCTTGTTGTCTGAGCGAGGTGTTCATGGCGGTCAATTGTTTGCATTTAGGATTATGGTGGTAGGATCTGGGGAACAGAGTCAAAAGAAAAGTGTGATGATGCTCGATTCAATTTGTTTATTGCTTATAACTTTTACCTTGTGTATAATTTAGAATGATATAGTTAATGCTCCTAGTTTGACAGCTGGTCATTCTGTGGAGTGGTTAGGTTCCTGCCTCTCCTCTTTCTACAAACAAACTCATCGTCTGACGACACTTCTAAGAAAATATATTCCATATACCTTCGTAGGATTAATTTCTAATCGTTATATCCTAAATCCTTCCTTCCCTATCCCTTCCAAAACGGCAAGGAACAACCGGCCTAGAACCTCCACAGAAGCATCCGATTATGTATTTATGATTCCAAACATAATAAGCTCGGAGTCACGGAGTGCTCGGCCAACCTTGGGATGATCTCAAGGTCCAGGCCAGGTCCGCAAAGGAATCAAGAGAATCACCATACCCTTTCGACTCTCCCATCTTCGATCCTTTTCAATACAATATATCAACAATCATCGAATAATTCCTCATCAAAAATCTCCCTGTTGATCTTGTAATTCTATCAACTGTTTACTAAACGATTGAACGTGCTCGGGGAGATGAGCTTCCGAAGTTGTGAGAGTGTAAAGATATTCCCATGGGCAACGGAATAACGGGCTACGGTTTTAAGACCACCAACAGTCTCGGACATCCGTACTCGTACCTGCCTACAGTAACTGTAATTAGGCCCTGTATTATTTTTGTAATTGTAACATCGAGTTTGGCTACCTAGATACTTCTAGTTCAAACGTAGCACCAATAATGGTCCGGCAAAGCTTTGAATCTGATATCTCTCCTGGATGATTTGAATTGAGTTGCCTTCTCGAGGGGTGATCATAACTAGGTACCTAATCACGAAATTATACTTTCTCATTAAATTAGTTGTGTACGAACCGTTCTGTTAATCGATTAGAGTCAATTGACCATGATCATGGGTGAAAACATTCAATCCATGCTTTACGAGTTTGTGGTGAAAAAGATACTGACTGTCGTCTGGGGGAGAGAGTGGCAGGAAAGCTAGTGTTCAGAACTGAAGATATACCTAAATACTTAGGTACCTACCTAGGTATAATTGCGAAACAAACTCAAGGGAAGTTTATTAACTATCAGCAGGACTCTTGAAGTGCTGATTTGGGATTTGCTGTGAAGCGAATAGACGATAACAGATGGAATTGAGTTTGTACAATATGTTTCATCTTGATCATATTTTAATCATACAACAATACATATTGAATATATCAGCAGCCAGTATCAGCGTGCATGCCATGCATGTATCAGCCTCAGGATTAACTAATGCTAAACCCACATCTAACGCCTCCCCGCCCCAATCATCCAATCACTCTACAGCCCGACCACACGAAGTTTCACATCCCCAGACTCTCCAAACTATGTAATCGTAATCTTAAACAAGTAACCAAGTTCCGGCCCAACTTCCAACATAACACGAACAACCAAGCGGCTTTAGCTCACTTGGGAGAGCGCCAGACTGAAGTCAACTTCAGGAACTTAATAGATTCATCTGTTTATCTGGAGGCACTGTGTTCGATCCACAGAAGCCGCATTCTGCGATCTCGAGTCCACTCGAGGTAATTACCTTTTGCTCTTGCCTTCCTTTTTGATTTACCAATTGCTTTTCATCTCACTTTTGTGTAATTTTTCGAAGTGGAATGTTTTTGGAAAAACTGTAGTGGGGTCAACGGGCACAAGCGAAGTATAGCTAGCGGATACAGTGGAGTGATAACATATTTTCACCCCGCTTTCACTTGAGTTTGTGTGATTTTCGGAGTGGAGGGAATTTTTGGGTGGGGTTAATGGATTGAGTTTTATGATCTAGAGAAGATAATGCATTTTCATTTGTTCATGCTGTGTAGATATCTAAAATTATACGGGTCTTTTTACAAATCTCACCGAATAATTGGTCGATGAAGACCCCGCCATGACTCGACCTTTTACATCCTAAAAGAAAATTTGAATCGCTCGAGAGTCGAGACTGATATCAAAACTTATCACTCTACCGTAGAACTAGTAAAACTAACTCATTCATTCGTTCCAATTAGATTTGGGTGGGGAAAGATGCCAAAGTCCTCGACATCATCTAGCAACAACCCCTTTCAGAAATCAACCAAAAGTGCAAAAATAATGATTTCTAGCATTGGATTCAAACCGATGATACTCAGGGTAACTCCCTACGTAGGGCTCGAACCTACAGCCTCAAGATTGTCTCGTAGATATAGATATATCGGATAGAAGTCTTGCGCGCTACCATTGCGCCAGCAGGGAAATCTTATGATTTTGTATGATAGATGGCCGGATTCTGCGTAGATATTATAATCTTTGAGTAATGCCTTTTTCTACAGTACAGCATCATCGATATCTCCATCTACATTGACTTGAGATAGATATAAATGTCTATCTCTTCAAATCTTGTAGTGCGGCCTCTAGAGGCGTTTACTAGCTAATTTCTCCCTGTCAGAGCGGATCGTCTCCCGACGAGTTTCTCTCTTTCTCTCAAGTGCATCTCATATTTCAAAAACATCCTAGTGGAACAAATATTCATATGATATGGAATTTTACTGCGTTCTTCATCAAAGAAAAGTTCGAGATGTCCTATCAAGTGGGCAATGTTCGATAGGCGAGCTCAGGTACACTTTCTGAGTACATTGAGGCGTTACTATATGCAAGTGATGAAGTATCTATCTATTTGTTCATCTATCCATCCATCTATCGCAATGCGAAAGTAGATATTGAGATGAAAAGTTCGCAGTCTCTAAATTGTGCTTGACGTTTTGTTATTTACATGATATTCTACGAAGAAAGACTTGATATCTTGGGATGATAGGGTGGTGAGTGAATTTGAGAGTGCTAGATATTGATCTGTATGATGGCGGCGAGGATGAAACGACAAGAACGTCCTATCTCGGATGCGTAATGATTCTTAATCTAAAGTTGACCGATTCAAATTCTTGGGAATCTCTCGTAAAACCGACATCATCACGACTAAAGTTTTTTTACTAGCAATTTAGTTCTTAGTTGTATAGTGCTTAATACAAGTTAAGTTATCATACCCTCACAAGCTTTAACCTACATTCAGGGAAATTCAAAGATGTCTGTCATCATGTTTAACATCATTATCCTACTCCTCAAGAAATTTCTCGCCATTTTTAGAAATCCTACTCTCTTGCGATATCCCTTTCCCGTTGAAGAGATCGGATGTTGATGTACAGTTGCTCCCAGCAATTCAAGGAATATGTCGAAAACTCACTACCAGGTTAGTTTTCAAGTAATACCTCTTAGAAAAAGCAATACTATTGAAGCCAAGAAAAGAATTTCTGCAGTTCACATTGTGATGAGATAATTAGAGATATTTCGTTTCCCGAATTCGCACAGAATATACATACCCTCTCGTCAGTAGCCTTAAATTCGATTGCAATTTGAAGTTATTTAGATATTAGATGTTGCGTTTCAAAAGCTATTCTGAACTATTTAACACCTTGAAGAAGAGTAGAAATTTACTATGAAGACTTCTCAGAGATCGTGTGATAGAGCTCTTTCACTCTTTTATGAGAGATTTGAGATACACATGAATTCGTTTTAGAAAAAATGAGTCCTTCCCATAGAGATGAGAGGAGGTTCACTGGTTGATTCTCTGGAGTTGGTCCTCAGAGACAGCCAAAAGAGCTTCGGGGAAAATTTATGATCAGCAAAAGTATAGAAGTTCTACAATGATGTCAGTGCAAAGTTTGAGAGGGGTAGGATATCTAGAGATTCTACAAATCTAGAGCTGCCCGCAGGAAGGCACCTTTCTACATTGAGCCAGTTGTTCCATGGCGATAAGCAGATTCTTTTGGTCAAACAATTAACACACAAAATACTGCTTCGCAATCGATCATGATTCGTTATGGGTGTTTAGTACATACAACAAGCTCAAACGAGCAGAACCAATCTGACAAAGTTACCATTTGTATATCCCATCTACTCGCGCCCACTCAATCATATAAAAGTACCTCAACCCGCCATATAAGCCGCTGTATCTCCTATCAATGCATCTCTCTTCCTCTGCACCGATCTAATCAATTTCGCTGCTGGATTTGGACAATTCCCAAGCACACAAACATTATTCCCACAACATGTATCCCAAGCACATACATAAGCATTTGGGCAATCCCCATCATCATAACAATCTTTAGCTTCAGCACATCCAACATTCTCACCGCAGAAACCAAGGCCTGTAATGGTGTTGAAACAGAAACAGGTCGAATCGACAACGCATGGTTTGATACCTTCTTCGCATTTGGTGGGAGTACAGGGAATAGTGTTGCAGGTACCGTGTTCACAATAGCCGGTATCACAGACGTAGCCGCAGGAGCCGCAGTTGAGAGCATCTTTCATGAGGGCTTTGCCTGTGGGGCAGACTGGAGGAAGTCCGGTGGTAACGGTGGAGGTAGTGAAGGTTGTGTATGTCTGGGATTTTGTCAGTAGATCTTTTTGGCAGACTTGGAGAATCCACTTACAGGTACAGTTTTGGTAACGGTATCAGGTAAAATTCCCCAACATGAACACGCACTCGAATAACGAGCTTCGTTTGAGCAAGCACTAGCATATGATGGAAGGAAAAAGGTAGTTGTTGCTACCGCTCTCTTTCCCACGGTAGATACTTCGGTAATTGTTGTCAAGATGGTAGATGTAACAGTGATATTAATAATATCGACCGTGCAGAAGTTTTCCATGTACTCGATGCAATCATCATATGCTATGGCTTGTTGAAAAGGTCCACGAAAGTCTCCACTAACTGCACGATAACAATTATCTGCATTGCAGCCTGAAGTTGACGGAGTGGTGATGGTGTCAACATCTGCGATGCAGATTCCTGCAATAAGAAGAAGTAGTCTGAAAGAAATGTGCATCGTGAAATCTAGCGATGAATTCCAGATCGTAAAGATATCTAAGAAGAAGAAACTGTAGCATTCTCATGAAGGTGTTGAACCTTTATAATGAAAATTATGAACCGCATCAAAATTTTAGACCCTGATTGTACAGCTGTATCCCACATCAACGCCTCTCCTATATCTATCCTAAATTTCAGCATGGCAATTGTTCCTTCGGGTGCCCAACTATGCGATTACAACCTTGAAAAACATGGTATATGATGTACGAACTGAGGGGATATTCAGGAACGACAATAAGGAAAGGCCGAGTATAACGCCTTGGTCCTTGTTCATGTTGTGAAAAATGCAGTGTTCAAATATTTGCTCAGCTTTTGAATATCTTGAATCTTTTCATATCATGGCACTAACCACTTATATAATCGGAGATTTGCACGAACACGTTGTCGACCCTATTGAATTCTTGTGTAGAAAGTGATCATGATCTGATTCTTATCATATCGTTTCTTGAAATAATTCTCGTTGTTTGCTTCGTTGATTCGAAGAGGTGGGGTAAGCTACACAAACCCGTTGATATACGACCGTTTTTTTCTGAACAGCACTCACCAGCTTGGAGTAGAGCACAGTGCTAATATCTGAAGCAATATGCTGAAGGCAAATCAGTCCCAGTGGGCAGCTGGACATGAAAACTCCAGAAGAAAATACTTGAACGACTCAACTTGGGTAACAAACGAGAACATGTAATGCAAGATCCCGCAGAAGCCTGCCTCGGCCGTTTGCAGGAAAAACATGCAAATTTCATGGAATCCACCAAGCAGATATTCCAACAAATGAAATCTGCAGTGTTGGTATCCTTCTTGGGGTTTTCCTAGCCTCAAGTGGTCACCGAAGAGATAATGTTTGTGTAGCTAGGTAGGGATTGTAACATCGTCAGATGTAGACCAGACCTTTTCAACCAGAGATTTGCCAGTCGCGGAGTACAACATGTGTTACATAATCGTGGATATCTTTCAACGTCATTCAAAGATTTGATATGGTACGATGTGAGATTCAATTTGTTCTCTGCCAATGAAATATACCACCAGTTCTTCAAATGACAATCATAACCAACGACCTGAGAGGATTGGAGAAAATGTGATAACGCAGAACATCTCACAATATCACGATGTAGTTATCTCTTAGGACACGAGAAAGAATATATTATGAAATTATATCATTATTGCTAACTCAATACTTTGCAGTCATCATAATTCATCATCAACCTAGGACTAATAGGATATCCGAAATTATTTCGCCGTACACAGCCGACGTTCCCATCACTTAAAGTGCAGACATCACTGAGTCTTTGAGACAATCTAAGAAGCTTGTCCTCCCTTCTTGCCAGCCTCGACTGGATCAACCTTTCCGTGTGCAAATTCTGGAATGGACCGTTAGCATCGAATTTTGTGAATGAGGAGAAGCATGTTGGAATAAAGACATACCGCCTTTGCCACTACCACTGCTGCCAGTGGTGGAGGGGCTCTCGGTGCTTCCGTCACTGGTGGATCCACCCTTGGCTCCAGCTTCCTATGATGAGGAAAGACTGATTAGCAGGTTGAAACACATTAAGAATACGAATTGCTAAATAGGCAATAGGAGTGATTCTTACAACTGGGTCGACTTGGCCGTGAGCAAACTCGCCGGTTCCAACTCTCTTGTCTGGGGTACCGTCCTCCTTAAGACCTCCGTGCTCTGAGAAAGGGATTAGCAATGCACATACCAGACAAAGGGGGGGAAGGAACAACTTACCAGTTGGCTTGTATGTTCCGCTCATTTTGAGATTAGTTGATGGTTTATTTGAGATGTTGTTGGAGATGTTTGAACTATTTGAATGTTTGAAAGATGTGAATTGTTTGTTGATGATTTAAAAGTGTTTGAATGGGAATACCCAAGTATATATAGTCATTTCAACCTCCTGCCTGCTTGATTCTTTCACCCGGAGCATAACTCCCGCTCAATATCGACAGGAGGGGTAAATGAATGATGCTAAACTTGATTTGAATAGGCAACAATTCAAGCAATACCTTGTTTTCGATCAAGCAGGTTCAATGTTGTTGCGTGCTTTGCTATAGCACTTAACGCAATGATCCTGATATCATTTTATCATGATGTCAATGGGTCGTTACAAACCCTGCACCTGAAGCTTCTCCGAGTGATGATTGGAGAAGATCTAGCTACCCCCTGGTTGCCAATACCGGATTCTCAAAAAGCCATCAAAAAGCAAATCGTGGAGTTATCCTGGGGAAAACGAGAATGATGAATAGATTGATACTTAGATATTCTGACGTGGCAACCTGGCAACGCTAGGCAAGATCAACAAAACAAAAACAAGATCACGAACGTAAACGGCACGGCACAAACACGAACACGATGGTGACGTGCATGATAATATTACGGGGACTTCACGCTATCATGTGATCATCGCGATTCGTTTGTTCTTGCCAAGAAAACACTTTAACGGACATCAGAAAAATATGAAATTAGCCAATATTGATTGGTTCATGGACACTTCTCAATTTTGTATGTGTATGGATGTCATGAGTAAGGTGTGAGCTATGTCGTTTTGTGGAACGCATGGAACGCATGGCAATGGACCAGACGGTCTGAGAAGAGACGGAGTAAATCATCCTGCCGGCTATACTCTACCGGCTCTACTTGACTTCTTGATCATTACTGCCCTCATTTGGATCTGGCAATGAGGAAATAAGAAGGGATACTGCATGATAAGTCTCAAAGCTCGTGATATTAATCCATCAGCACGTATCATAGATCCAGCTCCCTCACATCGATCTGCTAGGTCTCATTCTCCATCTTGGTTTGCGTTGTATACATTGGTCTAGAGCCGTTCTTCACTGGCTTCTTTTCTCTTTCTCTCTTCGATTCTCTTCTTTTGCCAAGAAGAGAGGAGAAGAATTATTCCGATTCCCCCCTAATCATACGATATAGTTATACATTGTCATTATTAAATTATACAACTCTGTATAAACCTGACGTAGAGGTAAGATACCTCACGATATACAAAAATCTGACAAAAGCTCAACACAAAGATTTCTCGCAAGCTGTAGAATGTGAATTCTCAAGTGAGGTTGTAATATCAAAGCAGCAACACGATATTTCTCGCTGGCTCTAAAACATAACCTCTCAAGTGAGATTATAGTAAGGTTGCATCAATATTGTCCGCAGATTCCTTTTCTGCTATCCCACTCAAGTCTTTCACCACTTGAAACAGTTCGCGATGTGTTTGTTGAAGAAGGGAGAATGAATGGATGAAACAAATTGTACGAAGCGGATAAGATGAAACGAACACTGGCATTCATGAAATGGTGGACATAATCTTCTAGGGAATTCATGTAGTATGAGAACTTTCGACAGCTCATCTTCTATATGACCTTCAAAACTCACCATTTTGTATGGCAGGAAGGTGTATATCTTCAATTTGAAGTCACATGAGAAGTATGAATTCAATACAAGGTATTGTTGTAGTCGAGCAATAATATCTTCATTCACTCATTACCAATATCATACTGTACTTCTGTAGAGGGTTCAATTCAAGACTTTTATTTTGATTTTTCAGATAACCTTGTTGTCTACTGTACCAAAGACAAACAAACCCAATACAGCACCAGGCGAATCCATACAATCCAAATTTATGAAAACCCCAAGTAACCGACAAACCACATCACCACATCACCACATCAACAAATTCACTCCACCGTACCAATTCCCAATTCCCACGCCCTCCCAACATAAAAGGCCTCGAAAATCATGAAACCTCACTCATGGCTCGACATCTTCCGCAGTAAAAAAGTACTCTCAAGAAGCACTTCCACACCCACAATGTCTTTCCCATCCGCACCCGCATCTTCACCTTCCAAGAACCCTCACAAAAAGCCATCCAAAAACAAAAAATCCTCGCGCGCGGATAATCTCCCAGGTAGTTACAAGAGCCAATACGCACTCTCCGGCACCGAAACCACTGGACACGATTTCGAGATTTTCGAAGATCCGCGCTGTGCGATCTGCGATGGAGATCTTCCTCCTACTGAAGGCCGTAAGTTTTTCCCTCCCATTTCCCATTTCTCTCGATCCATCATACTAATTCCATCTCCAGCACAATCGCACCTCACCCCCCAACTCTGCGCGTCCTGTCACCTGCAAGTCACGCAACTCAAAAACGAGCGCGAGAAACTCCTGCGTCAGCAGCGCACAAAACAACTCGCTCAAATGCACGAGGCGCTCGAAGCGGTTTCCGCACAGGCGGAGTTGAGACGCGTGTTGACGGATGGGAATGAGAGGTTACGGGGGGAGATTGAGGAGATAGAGAGGGAGATTGGGGGAGTGCAGGAAGGAGCGAGTGAGGAGACGAGTAGAGAGGGTTAGGGTGGTAGAGGGTGGAGTTTTATGAGGCGCATATGATGGAGGTGTGGGGTTATGGCCTTGCTTATGATGATGATGATGTGTCATACATGCCCAACTACAGTTTCCAATTATTTGCACGACAGGATGGTACGCGAAGAATACGCAGCGGAGCGAGCAGCCATACTGAGCAGAAAGATGATTGTGCGATTTTATGATACCCAGGCTGGCGTTTGCTGTTGGGATTTCGATAAGGTCAGGTCGTCCATTAGTTATGTGGATGAACTGATGAGAGATTCTTCACTCGCTTCAAGTTTTTTAATACATGCTATTTTCTAATCTTTGGTCTCAAGCTGTGATTTATACTCTATTTGTTTGAGCTGTGATGAATAGACCATTTTGTAAGTAATAAAGCATCTGAACCAGTATTCAAATGATTGTCGGCAACTGCATGTATTGTGTCCCACCATTCCATGCAACCAACAGTGGCTCACTCACATACATTCACGTCACACAAATCTATGCTTCTATATCCACTTGATGATAGGTTATTGAATTCTTTGTATACTATTGAATGTCTAACGCTTGCATGTAAGAGTATTGTTTAGTATCATTTCCTTGTAGTAGAAAATCTTTCAACCAACCATTCATCAACCTTCGAACCTTTCTCTCATATTTACAAGTATTCTTCACCACTTACCCCCAGTATCCATGATCCAAAAACAAAAGAAACGGCCCGAAAGGAAAGACAAAGTTAAGAAACCAGGGTATCATTCCCAAACTCGCTCTGCTCCGTTGTAAATGCAATGTTCACCCCTCAAATCCATCGACAGTCGTTTCCGAAGCTGGAAACATCCCTTCGATACAACCATTTCTCCCCGTCTAATCCACGTCATCATTGACTGGCATTGGCGACCTAACTGTTAATTCGGCCGATTCATCACTCCCGGTATCCTTATCCTTCGTTGGAGAAGATATTGAAATCTCCGGACTCGACCCTAACGCCGCGGCTCTCTCAGCCCTCTCGGCTTTGCGTGCTGCATTCCTTGCCTCTCGCTGTTTAACTAAATCCTTTTCCGCCTCAATAGCCCTTGCTCTTCTAATTTCAATCTCATCTCTCTTGACTACTCTGCGTAAACCTTCCGAAGCATGGATCAATCCATCGATACTGATCGCATGATTCGTCATTTGATGATTAATATATGTGTAAACATTTGCAGGCGACGAGCATTGAAGTAATTGTTGTTCATTTAGTTTCAATAGAGCGAGTGCGACCTGGAAGAGAAATGTGCTACCATCATTCATACAGAGCACGACGTCCCATACTCTGAATAAGGCTTCGGCCGATAAACAATCAGTAAAGACACTGAGGAACCATTGAAAGGTGAGGGCTTCGAGCTCGATGCAGAGGTCATCTAGATGTTGGGATAATTTTGGAAGGATCTCGGAGACGTATTGTCGCAAGACTTGTTGATCTGCTCTGGAAGCTAGAAGACTGTGGTCATAGTATCCAGGTGGCAGGGTATGCTCGATGATGCTAGTCAAGACCCAGAAAGCATCCTCTGCAGTTGGCATGATAAGCAATAAACATGCAGTAATTAAATTCATCCCTTGACAATACCCAACTTCATGATTTCTTCTCGAGTAGGCTAGGAGTACCTCGTTGAGCTTCGCGACTCCGGGACCTTTTCGAAAGTAAATATTATCCGTCAATGTACGATTGATATCCATTTGAATTTGAGCGACAACTACCGGATCATCATCTTCCTCACTACGAGCTATCAAATCATCATAGTAACCTGGGATGCGCATTGCAGAAGCTCCAGAGCACTCGGCCCAAATTTTGGCTCTGTATGCTACTGGAATACCACCAAGGACCAGATTTTTAAACTCATTCCACTTAGCACGGCCAACCTTTCCTTTATTGCCCAAGCCAGAAACACCAATCATTTCTCCATCTGCTAAGCTTGCTTCGGGCATAACTGGTATAGGTCGGTGGGAACGTGAATCTGTATTCAAGGCAAGAGCGGCAGCAGCTGCCTCTCCTTCACGTTTACGTTCGGCTCTGACTTTGCGAAGGAAATCGTTCCATCGTACTGTTTTTTCTCTTTGAAGGGAATCATGAACTTCGCCCAGTTGTTGTAGCAATAGCTTCACAGGTTCAGTATCTTCTGGTGTAGGATCTGGTGTAGAAGTCACTGAGGGCGTAGGCTTGGAGATTGTGGCGGCATCTGATGCGATAGACAATGCAGGGGCTGATGTAGTCGCCAAAGGAACAAATCCTCTTTCTTCGGTTAATATTCCAGGAGATCTTGGCACCTCGCCTCCTTCCATGACTTCAAAGGCAGGCATACTACCCGATGGTGTATGAGCTAGCAGTTCTGTGGGAAATGTTGCTATTTTGAGATAATCTTGCCAACGTTTGACGGGCTTATCTTCATCATCAACCTTGTCGTCAGTTGCTGTGGACCCGGGCGAACCAGGTCGAAGATCATCGATATCATCACCTTCAGTCACTGCCGCAGAGATGGTGCTACTCCTCCCACCACTAAGCATCTCTACGCGGCTACCTCTCTTTCCCTTTCTCATCCTCTCCGCGGCTTCTCTTTGTCTTTTCTTGCGTCGCTGATCATATATAAATCCGAATCGGTCAGTCAGAAAATCTGGATTATTATAGTTTCTATATTGCATCAGGGTCGGTGGCTGATCTTCTGGTGCTAAAATTGTATCCATCTCGACGGGACCAAAATTTTCCCTAACCGTGGTACTAGAGCCCTGTGGACTAGATCCCATCGTATCCCACCTCTCCTGTGCAGCAACAGTCGTGTTTTGTGTCAATGGGGTAGGATTGCGAAGGGCTCTAGGGTTCATCTTTGGTACCGCCCGAGCAGAAGTTGTGGACTTGGTACTAGTTGTAGACGGGGTGCGACCTGATGGTTCAGTTTCGGCACTGTTCGATCTGCCGCGATCTGTTTTACCATCCGGATCACGAACAGTCGCTGTACCGGCAACAAGCTTTAGCGCCAAAGTTGCTAGACTAGACTGTTTCCTTTGTCGATTGCCAGCTATTGAACCACTGCTGGGAGGTCGGCTCAAACTTTCCAGGGAGGATACAGCATCTGGTGGGTGGAAAATATCATTTTGCAGAATTGTGCGTCGGCCTGGACCCCCACTACGTGCATGAGCGGTTGCGCCGTTGGTGATCACATCTCCATTTATGCTGCTTGCCCGGCTGGTTGTACGACTTGTCTTACTCGTCCCACCCCAAATATAATCCTTCCATCCTCTTGTCGTTCCAGTATTTGATTTACCTGGCGAGGGCTCTTTGGCGCGTATTGTAGCATCGTTTTCCAAACTATCCAATTCACCTGCGACCACTGTTTCACTCATAGCATCATTCATTAGATCCTCCAACGCAGATTCGCTTGGTGCAGCTGGGGCACCCGAGAGTTTTCGCTCGCCTTCGATGGCTCGCAGACGAGTTTCTAGGTCCAAGTTCGATAAGCCGCATTCCAAGATAATCTTTCTCAATGATCTTTCTCTCTCTTCTGCTTTGCGTCTGAGAGCAGCCATTTGCGCATCTCGTCGAGCTAAATCCTCTGCAATCTGCCTGACCAACTTGATAGCTCCATTCCTTGCTATCAATCTCTCAATGTGTTCATCGTTTGCATGATGCACTGACCCAGGTACTTGAGAGGAGCCTAATGGTGCATCATCGAACAAGGCAGAACGACTGTGCAAAGAAGGGGAGGATGTAGTTAAGCTATCGACAATTGACGCTGCGGCAGAAGCTTTTCGATTCGCGATTCCATCGTTTGTAGGTAGTATGAAGTGGGATCGTTCTTGTGTTGGCGAATCACCCGAGAATGAGGGGAATGAAGTTAATGATTTATCCGATATCGATGATGCGGAACTCGATATTTGCGAAGCCAATCTTCGTGACTTTCCGCGTACTGTCTGCGACCGTTGACTCCTCATCGAGGCGGCTGAAGCTGTCCTGGAAAGATGCCCCGTGATATCATTTTCCATCGCTACTGTATCGTGGTTGATATCAACAAATGAGTCCTCCCATTTGTCCCAATTGTATTCACTTTCCTCTTGAAATCTCAAAATAGAATTTGTGAAAGATTGAGAAAGAGAAGAAACATAAGAAGATTCTGTAAAGGCTGGAGTTTGGAATAAGAAAAATTGGCCGTGTAATGTATGGGAATTAGTAGATAATGTTGATTTACATTCGTAGTCGCTCCATGCCTTTTTTGTTAATAAAGGTCGAGACATCATCATCACTGATAACTCGCGTATTTTGTTTAACACCGAGCACTATCAAAAAAAATCGAGAATATGTAAAACAAGCAAAGGTTACATACACACACAAGTCAAACTAAAGAGGAAAAAAAGCAAAAAAAAAGACTCACATATGGATTCGATGAGGTCTCATCAATTGTTATACAGCCAACGAAGATATACAGTATGGTGTGGGATAGGAACAACGATTCATGTTCTCTTAATATCGGAAGACGTAATTCTGCATTCTATGAGCCAATTTCTGTCTTAGAAATGGCGCATATGAATTTCTGATGGGTTTATGCTTTCTTCGAATTCTCTGCTAACAAATACCACCATGTGTTACAGAGTATCACTCAATCCCACTCTTTCCTTTGGTGATCGCATATGCAGACGCTCACATTGTGTATACCTAGGTAGACTACCGTTTGGAAGATAGACTGGGCAGATCAAGGTGATTGGAGGATCAATTGAGTTGAGGATTTTCGGTATATGGACAACTAGGTAGACAACTAGGTAGACCTAGTTGTAAGAAGCGCTCGACGAAAAGATCAGAGCTCAAAGTAAATCAAACAAAATCAAACGAAAATACCCTCAAAAGCGTAGTACATATTGTTACTACGGAGTACGATACATACTTATTACATACCTGCATACTTGCATACTTACATAGGGCGGCGAGGGCCGAGGCAATGGGAGATCTTACCTTACCCCAGACTTTGTTCGGGAATACTTGCAGAGTCCCCCGCCTTGTTATTTTACTCCCTACTCGAATAATCGAAACAATGTCTCTCTCCTTACCTAGGTAGTTGAAGTTGTGAATCCTCTCTTTCTCTTCCTTTCTCTCTCTTTGAATATCTGATTTCCCTTGTTTTCGTTATTAAATTCTAAGCAGGATTTGGTCTTGGGTTGTATTTTGTCAAACATCGTTCAAGACTCAACATGTCGGCATCCGCAAAGAGAAGACTCGCAGCCCTTTCTGAGCAGCTTGTGAAACCCATTGAAGATCAGGGTAACTTTGAAAATATCCCAATTCTTAAGAAAATTGCACCAGATTCAACGGGCCCGAGAGTCAAGGGAAAGGTAGTCATTGTGACAGGTGATTATTTCCTTTCCAGACCACATTCTGTAGTATTGACATATCTTTCAGGAACCAATAGTCCTTTGGGAATTGGACGAGCATCAGCACATCAGTTTGCGCAGAATGGCGCAAGAGCTGTATACATATGCGATTACAATGATACGAATCTCGAAACCCATAAACGTGAACTTGCATCATTATACCCTGGTGTCGAAGTACACACGCGGAAGTTTGACGCAGCAGATGAACAATCCGTGAAGGAAGTTATTGATCATGCGGTGAAGACATATGGAAGATTGGATATTTTCTTTGCAAATGCGGGAATTGTAGGCACGAATAAAGTATTTACAGATATTTCTGCGGATGAGTTTCTGGCTACTTTACGAACAAATGTTGTCAGGTAAAATATCTATAACTTTCCTAGAAACAGACTGAGTACTAATTTCAAAATAGTGTAGCAATGGCGGCCAAATATTCGGCACCAGCTATGATGTTAACATCACCGGATAAGCAATACCCATCCGGTAGCATAATAGCCACAGCTTCAGTTGCTGGTCTACGTTCCAATGCAGGGTCCAGCGATTATTCTGCCTCCAAATCTAGCGTCGTCTCCCTGGCCCAAACGATATCCTATCAACTAGCAGGCACTGGAATTCGCGTCAATGCTATCTGTCCTGGCGTCATCGAAACAGGTATGACAGCACCTATGTATGAAGCTGCACGAGCCAGGGGATCGGAAAAGAAGATTGGCCAATTAAATCCGCTAGGAAGAGGTGCCCATGCCGATGAGGTAGCTAGGGTGGCATTGTTTCTAGGAAGTGAGGAGAGTAGTTATGTCAATGGTCAAGCTTGGGCTGTGGATGGAGGACTTAGTGCTGGTCATCCTTTCGTTCCCGGAAAGTTGGGTTGAGTCGGGAGTTGGTGAAGGTCAGAATCCCAAAGATGGCCTCACTATTCCATGGGTTTCCAGTTTAGTGTGTTCCCCATACAAAGTCCAAGCTGGAAGAAGATCTAAAGCAATAATATTATTTCACCTCCTCCCTTGATACTTCCTATTTCTCCATAGTGCCACTCAGATTCTATCCTTTCCTTCTTTACTTCATATATATTTCCTAAAATTGCGCGGCCTGTCACATACGACCATAGACTGAAGAGAATTGGGCATCCCGTCCGCTCTGCCATACACAAGCTTCAGATCGGTGGATTAGTAGTTGGGTGGGTGACCATGTATGTTTTTGTCTGGTTTATTTTTTGCTTTTTTGCCTTTGTTGATCTGAACGGTCGTCTGGAATATGAGAGTTTGAAGACCCGTAGAAGAATTGGGGTATATGGTGTCGAGGGGAACAAGGTTGGAGACAAACATGATACGTGCTTCGGGGTCTACCTTTTAGGTATGTGGGCGACGGAGTGGTAATGACTGAAGGGATACTGGGGATTCCCGTGTGGAGGAATATTATAGAAAGGAGAAGTACTTGACCACATACTTGAGCATGTTTTACAGAGAGAGCTAGTATCATCGAAGCTTTTATTTTACTCGTTGCAAGTAACTTGTCGATTTTGTAGCAACCCACAAACTCAGTGACTGGAAGTAGAAGGATCAAGTTCAACTGATCTTAGTAAAGAAGCCTCAAGCATTGAGAAAGGTTGAAATGAACGTACTGGGCAAGCTCACCGGGACACAAAGCGGTAATTTGTCCCTGGTGAGCCTTTTGCCGATTACATTCAGAGTAGTTTGCGTGAGCGAGCTATGAGCTTTCAGTCAGATAGTTTGGGTGCATTTGGGAATATCATATTCAATTCGGCCAATCAGGGCTCTATTATGATATCCAGCCTTCTCCTGCTTTGATGGCCCTGCGCTAGTAACAAATAATCCACACTAGCTGCAAGGCTACGATAATACTTTTGTTTTCCGATAACAAGATTTAACAAAACCATCTTTCATCGCTATAACATTAATATCAACATAATTCTTCCTCAACAATGTCAGATCCTCTCTTATCGTCATTATGTCGTATCTGTCATATTAATCCCACAAAATATACATGTCCACGATGCTCTCAACAAACATGTTCACTTCCCTGCTCTAAGCGTCACAAAGTCTGGTCAACATGCTCTGGGATTCGCGATCCTACTGTCTACAAGCCGAGATCACAATTGGCAACTCCTTCAGGCATTGATCATGACTATAACTTCCTTCATTCAATTGAGCATCGAATTGAAAGATCGGAAAAGGAAATTGTGGAAGAGCGAGGACTTGTAAAGAAAATGGAACTCGAGTTGGCAAGGCAAGGTCCTAAAGACGATAGAAGACGACCCAACAAAAGCAGAGGCAACCAGCGTGAAGACTTTCTCACTAAAATGCTACAAAATTCTGGAATAACAGTAGTTAAAGCGCCAAGCGGAATGTCTAGGAATTTGGAGAATACATCTAGTTGGAGTAAATCGCAGAAGTGTATGAATTGGCAGATAGAATGGATTCGAGAGGCAGATGCAGGCGGAAAAATCTTGCACAAATCGATAGACAAATGGTCCATCAACGAAACCTACTCACTGCTCTTGGAAGAACAACGAAGGCTCAGCATGGTGCCGGAGGAAAAGGCAGCCCTGAAAAAAAGAAAGGCAGACGAATTGAAAGAAAGTAAGGCCAAGAGGACCAAGACAGATGAATTTTCGTTGGATACATCACCACTTTCTTTATTTCAGGACTCGACTGGTGCTTGGAATACAATTTTGGATCAGCCAATTTTATCAAACAGCCAGAACTCCATACGCCAAACTCATGCACCACCGAAGCTTGATCCCAAGTATCGTTTCTACCTCCATCGACCTAAGACTCGATCATCATATCCTAAAGTATTGATACCTTTAGATCCCACACAGCCACTTTCCAAAGTGTTGGAGAATCGCACGGTTCTCGAATTTCCTACTTTGTATGTATTTGAGTCGGACAAACTACCAGAAACCTTTATGCTTGAAAAGGCCTACATAGAAGCAACGGGAGACGGGCCAGAGGTGGAAAGTGATGAAAGTGAGGAATCTGAAGACGATACTAGTGATGTCTCTTCAGATGAGGATGAAGATGAAGATGAGGAAATGGAGGATGGAGAGGTTGCACCATAAAATCTCACAGCCCGATGCTATTAAATTGTATAGAAATTTGTTGATCATGATACCCATACACTAATAATCAAAACGATTTACTCGAAAAACATGCTATTTAGTTCTTATATACATATATTGACCATTTGTATCTGCTACTTATCATCATAATCTATCTAGACGAGCCAGACATGGTCGACTTGTTCTTTGTACGGCTCGCAAACGACATTTACATTCACCTCATAAGCTTATACTTGTTACTCCTTGTTTAGCCGCTCATAGTCCCAGGAGTCATCTATATACCTATAGCCTGTACAATAGTATAAGGAACGTAGGCACGCCGCCTCTATTTCATCATATATATTACCCCTCAAACTCATACAGAGATTTCCTCGTCAGCGGAAGAGGCGACGATCAGACTCAGATGCCCCAAAACTTGGTTGTGCTAATAAGTGTGTTGGCTGGCTCATTGAGATTGAAATATCTGAATGCTAGAGCTCACCGGGAATCACATTTCCTGTTTGCTAGATCTACTCACTTGGATTTGAATTGATTAACGAATTATCATTTCATACCTACCTATGATAGGTAGGTACTCTGTACTGTGATTCTATCGTGGGGTCGTGTAAAGTGGTTTTTGATTGGTGATAAGGTTTCCATGCCAACAACCATGAGTTTGCACTTTTTCCCTCTATTTTAGAATTCAACGCGCTTTCATACGTGATAAAACTTCTTACAAACAAAATCACCGATAATTATCTGCATGATCTGAAATAATAGTAAGGTCTTATTGAGCCTCATGAAGTAAGCCATATATCCACATTTCCAAGGGTGGATGGTCATCTCGAATTTTATTTACTGATAGCAACCAGAGGTGGATTCACCCCGCTAAATACCATTGGATCAACGGAAACACCAAAATTCAAATGTCGAAATAGAAATACAAATACTAAACAACAACACAAATTCAAAAGAGTTGTCGACACTTCGAAAGCAACAACACCAGCTATCCGTCTACCACAAATTCATAGAAGAACTCTCTCTTCCCCAGTGACGGAAAATAGCCCATCCTTGAGTGACCTTGGTGATTCAACTGCACTCTTTGATTCGTCTCTCGAGATAATCGGTCGAGCATCCAATTCAAGTTCGACTAGGAAAGGAACTGTGGTTGTGCTTGACATTACAAAACACGACAGATATCCTGTTGAGAAAGGAAACACAATGGTTAGGGAAATATCTCCAGCAAAGGTGCAGGCACCTCGACCTGAAGAGCCCAAGGATCAATATCGACCCTCCCAAAGCAATACAGCAAATCATCTATCCAGTATTCCTAGATTCGGAGAAGCTACACTTCCACAATCTCCATTGAATCGCAAATCTCAGCAACAATACTCCGAACTATTCATTCAGCCAAAGTCCCGCCCTGAATTTCATAAAGATCCAGAAAGACATGGTACGTATTCATGTGCCATATTATCTCACGATGCTAACATGTACGTAGCACATCCACATTTGCAAGCAGCAAAAGATGTTGCCCGAAAGATTATCAACCCCCTTATGCCACGAGCACCAGCGGAATACAGTCAGCCAGCAGTTCGTGCACCGATTCCTGGCTCTTCATCATATGCAACAACTCACCCTGCACCTGCACCGACATTCGGCTCTCTTCCAAACAGCAATGGAGGTGGTTTCCAATCCGTAAATACCTATACATCTAGCAATTATATCGACCTTACTATGGGCAAGCCAAATTACAATGAACCACACACCTATGTTGATCCTGCAAAGGCACAAGAAGATCTAAAGGCACTTTTAGAGGGTGTTATTGAGGATGAGGAAGATACGAAGCCCAGAACGAGATCACGCAGGAAGAAGAAGGATGCGGAGGTAGACGAGTTGATGGCAAAAATGGATGGGTTAAATGTTGAATCAGAGGAGAAGCTCGAAGTTGCATCAGAGGACGAGGAGGAAGATGATGGAACTGTCGAAGGAATCAACGTAAAACTTCTCCCGCATCAGGTTGAAGGTTTAGAATGGATGATTGGTCGAGAAATCGGCACAGGAAAGAAAGGCATGGTACCAAAAGGAGGCATTCTCGCCGATGATATGGGTTTGGGAAAAACCCTACAATCGATTTCGCTCATCTTGAGCAATCCCAAACCATCAAGTTCAGACGAAACTCACAGTAAACGCAAATTACCTTCAGGTCTGGATAAATGCACTTTGGTTGTTGCACCTCTTGCACTTATTCGACAATGGGAAGCCGAAATTAAAGACAAAGTTGAAGAGAGTCACTCTCTTCGTGTTTGTGTCCACCATGGACCTCAACGTACGAAGCGATTCCAAGATCTTAGAAAATTCGATGTCGTTATTACGACATATCAAATCCTCGTTTCGGAATGGGGTAATTCATCTAAGGATGATGACGATGAAGGTGTCAAGGTCGGCTGTTTTGGTATACATTGGTACAGAGTCATTCTTGATGAAGCCCATACTATCAAGAACCGAAACGCCAAAGCTACACAAGCATGTTATTCACTTAGAAGTCAATACCGTTGGTGTTTGACAGGAACGCCGATGCAAAACAATTTGGACGAATTGCAAAGTCTGATCAAATTCCTGAGAATCAAGCCTTACGACAACCTTCGCGAATGGAAGGATCAAATCGATCGACCAATGAAGAATGGTAGGGGTGATGTTGCTATTAAGCGTCTTCGTCACTACTTGCAGATTTTCATGAAGCGACGTACCAAGGATATTTTAAAGAAGGATGGAGCCCTCAACCCTGGAGGAAAGCCTTCTGCTCCTGGACAAGCCAATTCAACAGGTTTCAAGGTCGTCGAGCGAAAAATCGAGAAGGTCTTTGCAGAATTCTCACCAGAGGAGCGTAGATTTTATGAAAGACTAGAAAGGCGTACCGATGCAAGTATTGAAGAGATGATGGGTGGAAGTAAAGTTAACTACGCAAGTGCATTGGTATTGCTATTGCGTTTGAGACAAGCATGCAATCATCCAAAACTTGTTGGAAATAAATTGGGAAAGGATACCGATGCCCTTTCAGCAGAAACCAGCAACCCTAAATCGAAATCAACAACAGATGTTGATGAGATGGCTGATATGTTCGGTTCTTTGGGCGTAGGCTCTAAGAAATGTGAGGTTTGCCAAATTGATCTTGGTAAAGAAGCTATTTCACAAGGCGCCATTCGCTGTTTGGATTGTGAAGCAGATTTGGATGAGATATCCGGCAAGAAGCTCAGTCCAAAGAAGAAGATCAAGGAGAAGAAGAGTAAAAAGAGCAAGAAGAGCAAGAAACAAAAGGAGTCTAAACCTGTTCCAATTCGTAAACCCAGGAATAGGAATATTATCGAAGACAGTGATGACGAAGAAGAGGAAGAGCAAGGTGAATGGCTTGTTGGAGAAAAGAAACGTGGTGCTCTTACTCTAGGAAAGGCTGGCGGAAAGGAGGACGAGAATTGTGAAGGTGGCGGTGAGTGGCTTGATTCGGATCATGATGACGATCTCGATGATTCTTTCCCTGACATTCAAGATATTGGCAAGAAGAAGGTTGTCAATCTTGATAGTGATGATGAAGAAGGCACCGAAGAATCTGCTGAGGAGTCAGAGGATGATGAGTCTTCTGAAGAGGAAGAGGAGGAGGAATCCGATGTTGAAGACGAATTTGGTTCCGATGAAGATGCAGAGCTTTCTCGAATTGCTGCATCTACCAAGATTACACATTTAATGAAGATTCTCGGAAAGGAAGCCGCTCAGCATAAATTTATCGTCTTTTCGCAATTCACATCGATGTTGGATCTTGTTGAACCATTCTTACGCCAAAAGGGTTACAAATATACAAGATACGATGGTGGTATGAAGAACGATCTTCGTGAGGCTAGTTTGGACAGACTTCGTAACGACGAGAATTGTAGAGTCTTACTTTGTAGTTTGAAGTGTGGTTCTCTAGGACTCAATCTTACAGCTGCTACTCGTGTGGTTATCCTTGAACCATTCTGGAATCCCGTAAGTAATTTTCTGTCGATGCTCCTATTTCATGATCATAGTCACTAACACATACTTTCATAGTTCGTTGAAGAACAAGCCATCGATCGTGTACATCGTCTTACACAGAAAATTGATGTGGTTGTTTACAAGATTACTATCAAAGATACAGTTGAAGAGCGGATTTTACTTCTTCAGGAGAAGAAACGAGAACTTGCAAATCAAACCATTGAAGGTGGTAAAGGTGGTGCTGGTAAATTGGGAATGAAGGAGATTCTTCAATTGTTCAGAAGAGATGCTGAGCACGCTCCGCCTGGTGCTGGTGCATATGATCTTGGTGCTAAGCCAAGAATCTTGAAGGAGTCTGCTAGTAGAAGTCCAAGTAAAAGTGCAGCGACTTTGGATAGTTATGGTTCACAAAGTTCATCGGCACCGAGGAAGATTACACCCACTCCTTTTCAAGCTAGAAAGGTAGAAGACTCGTTGTATGGTAGAAGGTGGTAACATATTTCTGTAAAGTAAGATCTTTTCTTGATGGTTGGATTACGATTGTTGGATTAGATGGGAAATATCTTATGCTAGATTTGGGATATGTTGTGGTTGATTTGGGTTACGGAATGGAGACTGGGCGCTCTGAGGGAGTTTTAGCATTTCTTAAAGGGGTTCTGGATTGCATGGAAATATGATGATAAATGGCTATTAAATGATGAATGAAAAGGATTTTTTATGTGTTCGAGTGTTTCTCCATTGACCAGTATATCACTAGAATTTCAATTCTCAGAAATTACTCATTCCAGTGTTCCCCATACACCAACTGTATCACGAAGTTTCTGTGTACCCAAACAATGTATTCCTCGAGAATTACAATGATCACAAAACGGCATACAATATAGTATATCTTCATTTTCATTCTTAGAATCATTGTGATACCCGACAGATCCAAAACCCCCAAACTTCAAAAACGCAAAAACTTCGGATTCATTCGAGCCGAGTGGTTGAACGAGGCCCTGCACTGGCAAAAAATAAAAGATTACACATCTAGCAGCCAAGGTAGATATCGTTATCGCCGAAAATGTGTGGCGAAGGAACAAAGCGTTTTGCATTCCAGCTGGGGTGAGTAGAGTAGAGTGGAGATGAGATGAGATGATGGCATGGCATGGTATGGTATGGCATGGCATGCTCGGCTTTTGAGAAAGGGAAGCTCGGAGGGAGGGAAGAAGGGATAAGGATTTGGGGGGTTTGTGATTAGGTAGGTAGGTAGGTAGGGGTTTTTTTCTTTTTGTCCTTTTCTTCTGATTGTCTTTGAGAATTTGAGAATTTTGATTTTGATCTTGATCTTGATTTCTCAATTGCTTTTTGGTTGGCTTTGTTGTTATACATATCTTGGATTTTGGATTTTGGATTCTGAATTCTGAATTTGTGCGCTCTGTGCGCTCGGTGGAATTTTTGGATATTGAGATATTAGGATATTAGGATATCGAGTGGGATATATATTATTTCAAGATAAGAAAGAATACGGAAGGTATAGAAGATATCATGGCTTCAGCATCTATCGTAGGGAGTACCGGTCTTGTCGTATGTCTTTTCTTTTCTTTTGTTTTCTTTGCTTTCTTCTGTCTCTCCTCTTACCCTTAGCACTCCTCAACATAACATAACATGCTAACACACCCAGGGCTCCCACATCCTCTCCACTCTCCTCTCTCACCCCTCCATCTCCAGCGTACATTCCCTCTCCCGGCGCGATCCCAAACCCAGCAGTCTCTCTCCAAAACTGCACCCGCTCACCTCGACCGACACATCAACATGGCCATCTCTACTCTCCTCCATCTCTCCCTCTCCCCTCCTCTTCTTTTCCGCACTGGGAACCACAAAAGCCCAAGCGGGCAGTATCGACGCGCAGCGCAAAATCGACTACGATTTGAATCTCGAGCTCGCATCGACCTTTTCGCAGATGGGTAGTGAGAGCACCACTGAAAATCAAGATAAGCCAAATAGCAAAATCTACATCCTCATCTCCACCCACGGCGCCAACTCCGCGTCGATGATCCCCTACTCCAAGATGAAAGGCGAGCTGGAAGACGCGGTCAAGGCTTTACTGGAAACGAAGGAACATGGCGTGAAGCATGTTATTATCCTGCGACCGGGATTGATCGTGGGAGAGAGGGAGGATTCGCGACCCGCGGAGTTTGTGGCGCGGAAGGTGGCCGGGTGGATGGGCTGGGTGAATCCGGGGTTGCAGGATTTTTGGGCACAGGATGCGAGGGTTATTGGGAGGGCGGCTGTGGAGGCGGGGGTGAGGGCGATAAGGGGGAGGGATG
>PQXL01000418.1:0-35401 GCA_004916875.1 Botrytis galanthina
CAGCTCTTCAGCTCTTCAGCTCTTCAGCTCTTCAGCTCTTCAGCTCTTCAGCTCTTCAGCTCTTCAGCTCTTCAGCTCTTCAGCTCTTCAGCTCCTAATACAAACCGGATTTAAAAAGTTCGCTATCGATACTCATTTACTTATCTATTCACCTATTCATCTATCTACTTATCTATCTACTTATCTATTTATTTATCTATCTATCTATCTATTTATTCATCTATCTACCCATCTATCTACCCATCTACCTACCTATCTATCTACTCATTTACCTACCCATCTACCTATTCATCTACCTACTCACCTACCCACCCAACATAAAACCAAAACCCACACATCAATCAATCACTTCTCAACATAGACTAGGTACACACAAAGTTACACGTGATATATGTTCATTCTACTACCAAAGTATTCATCCACATTAACAAAGGAAACTAAATATCCAATATCCAATATCCCCCATCCTCCTCCCACCTATCACTCTCCCTACTCGCGCTCTGGGTATCATTCTAGAACTATTAAAGAATATGTATGTATGTAAAAGAACCACTCTAAATTTCAGCAGTAATGGTATAAGAAGTTTCTGAGCCCCATCCCTCCCCTCTCCTCAAATATTCTCAAAACTCAAAGCTCAAAACTCAAATTGCAATAAAAATTGTAAATAAAAAGAAATGACAAAGGAAAATTCTCTAATCAACGTCCGAATCCTCCACTATAGATTCCAGCCATTTCATCCACTGTACTTTCGTCATCATCATAGAAACCTTCCTCACTTCCAAAATCCCCAAGTTCTTCACCTAAGCTCATTCCCAAACTTGGTTTCCCAAGTGAACTTCCACGTCTACTTCCATTACCCAACTCATCATGATTTGACACTACAGCATCGTTATCATAGCTGCTTCTCGACATCATTGGTGGAGTTGCTGGTGCTTCCCTTCTAACTGGTACTTTATCTGCACGTCTGGGTGTCGCAGTTCTCGAACCAAGTCCACCTTGCCTAGCTGCGAATCTTTGACTTGTGGCGTTGAAAGCACTTAGTGCATTATCTCTCGCGAAAGTGGTTGGTTCCCTACTAATAATTACTGGTGGAGGTGCTCCAGGAGTACTAGGAAACTGTCTAGCGTTACTAGCGGGTGGTGTCATTAATCCATTGAGAAACCCAGATGAACTTCCAGCTTTCGATGGTGTTGAGCTACCGCTCGAGGTAACATTACCATTACCACCACTCATGAGAGCACTTGAATCCTTTGCTTGATTCTTATTCCTCCAATTTCCCCAAGCTGCGGCAAGTGGTCCTACGGCGTTTGCAACTTGTGCAACTCGTGGACTAGCTGCAATAGAAGCCGCGATATTAGGAAGATTGATAGCAGAGCCACCATTCATAGCTCTTTCACGTTCTTGTTCCTCCATCTGAAGATTGGCACTCAGTCGAATAGCGGCATCGCGAACGTTATCTGGATTATATGTTCCTTTAGACAAGGCTTGCACAATATCCTGAAGATCACTCTTGCGTACGGAAAGAAGTTCTCGTAGCCAGCTAATCTCATCATCACGTTTGCTAATCTTCGTTGAGGCCTCAGGGTCCACATCCATCAATTTCTGTTCAAGATCTTCAATCTTCAATTCACGATCTTGTAATTGATCTTGTAGAACCATGATGGATTCCCGGAGTGCTTGTGGTGAAATCTTCTCTGGCACATCCAGTCCACGTGTGGATACTTTTTGTAGTGAAGGCGATGGTAAGGACCCAGCTACACTTGCAGATCTTGCAGCTTTAGCATGAGTAGCGGCGGCTTGTGCAGCAGACCTAGCGACCTCCAACTTATCCTCCAAATGACTGACACGATCTTGAAGATGTTCTGTCTTGGCTGTGCTCAAACTCAATCGCTCCAAAAGATGTTGCTCTGATCTTTGAGCATCCACAATAGTATTCTCAAGTTGTCGCTTCAATTTATCTTGTAAATCCTCAAGTTGATCTTGATGCTTTCTTGTAACGTCATCAAACATGTCTTTCTTGGCAGTTTGAGCGGCTTCTAAAAGCATATCGTGTTGTTCCTTTGCAGTCTCGGCATCCAATTTAACAAGATCAATCTCAGCTTGAAGCCTAGAGATTTGATTCTCAAGTTCTTCTCTGACAACATTGACCTCATTATTGGCAGTTTCAACCTCGACTTGCATGTATTTTCTCGTACGTGCAACTTCACCCAAGCCAGATTCGCGAGCCTCCTCAAATTCCCTCTTGTATCTCATGACATCTTTGTGAGCAGCATGATTTTCATTGCGGAGTTCAATGACGAGAGCTTCCAGCCTCTTACACTCATTAACGGCCCTCATACCTTGTCTCTCGCCACTTTCCAATCGTTCAATTTCCAGTTCGAGTCGTTCCCTTGTCCTAGCTTCGGCATGAAGTTTAGCGTCAAGGACTTCCTGTCTGGCAAGTAATTCCTGTTCCTTCTTGGCACGATGAGAATTTTCTTGTGAAATATTTCGGGCGGCTGTGGCCATATCCTCCTGCAAATCCATTAATTTCGATCTCATGGATTCGCGGACTCGGATACTTTCCTCCATCTGGTTCTTCAAGGTCTCGATGGTCCTCCTGAGGTCCCTATTGGTTTCATTGGCTTGTTCCGCATCCTCGCTGTGTCTCTTGGCGGCTTCCATGGCTCCTTCGGCTTCCAGTTGCCATCGGTGTGCTAACGAACGTGATTCTCGTAATTCAGACTCGGCCATGTGGATCGTGGCAGTAAGATCTGCTTCGGTCTTGCGAGAGTTCTCCTGAGCAGCTTCCAGAAGGGCGATGCGCATGGTTGTCTTATTTCTTGACTCTTCAATGCCTCTTACCTTATGATCACGATCTTCCGCAATCTGTCGCATCTTCGCATCCTTTTCCAACATGGCGTCACGAAGTCGATCTTCCTCCTCGGATGAGACACGAAGGAGACGTTGAGCTTCAGCCAGACGATCTTCAGCCTTTCGTCGATTGACAAATTCAATTTCCGCTTTTGAGCTCTTCTCATCGACAATCTGTCTTAATCGAGTTTCTTCTTCCAAAGAACTTGCCAAAAGTCTTTCTGTCATAGCTTTGGAATCTTCAGCAGCTCTCCGCTTCTTGATTTCTTCCTCAACCCAATCATCAGCCCGATGAAGCTTTTCCTCCAGCTCGGAAATTCTAGCTCGAGTACTCTCTTCCATCTCAATGTACCTAGAGTGAGCTTGCTGCTCAAGAGCGGCAATTTTTGCTTCAGCTTCAGCTAGTTGAATAGCAGAAACATCATCAGTCTTGACTGATCCAGGCATTCGCCTTTCAACAACTTCTTCAACAGCCTTCTTGAGATCATCCACATTGAAAGCTGATCGTGAGGATTGAGTCAAATGTTCCTTCATTTCATCCAGAGCTTGAAGCACATTACGCGAGTCAGGCGGAATCGATGCAGTAGTCGGGGTAATGGCAGTTTGAGGTCTTGATGAATGAGTATTCAGAGCCTCCAACACGACCATTCTGATTTTCTCCAACTTTGCGTTCCTTCTTGGACTGGCAGATCTTCCTGGTTCTTCATCATCTTCATCATCAGCATCGCTAAGTGCACCAGACATGCTGCGTTGTTCTCTGCGATGTGATTCAGTTCTGACGGTATAAGGTAGCGCATGTAAAGAATCTGTAATGCCCTCCAAAATCCTTTCGATTGGATCCAATCTATCAGCCAACAACGAACCAACGATATCGTTAACACGGTTATCAAAGAAGCCAATTCTTTCATGAAGTTTGATCTCCTCGCCCTCGCTAAGAACATCGTCCCAATCGCTAACTGGAAGACTATGTCCAGTATTGAGACGATGAATGGGTGATCCAAATGCAACAGTAGAATGAGGATCCGCAAATGGATCATCTTCGGTTCCCATATGAGAGTATACTCTGTCAGGAGACATGTCACCAAATTGACCATCATCTGCGTATCGTCTTAGACCTGGGCTTGGACTTGGTGCATCGCTGCGCAGAAGATTGGGATGAAGACGAATCGGAGATGACATTGAAGGAATCTGTATATGTCTTCGCGGACTAGTTTCATGCCATCTTGGAGTATCGTCTCCATTAGATGCTGTGGCTGGTGATCTTTCCGTTGAATTAAGATGTCTCATAACAGCATCAATCTCCTCAAACGTTGGATCCTGATCCTCTGGAATCTCACCCTCCTCCAATTCAGAGTCTACATCGTATCGCGGTGGACTTTGAGGTCCTGGTAAAGCATTTTGGAAATCATTCACTTCATGAGGTCGTAAGGTTGGTGATTCTGAATCGGGTACCCGAGGCGGTGACGGGCTATTAGCATATCTCGAGGCTGCGAGACCACCAATCTTTGGAAGAACCGGAGAAGCTGGCGCAAGTACCGGAGCCTGACTTCCACCAAAAGTAAAAGCAAAGTTCTCCTTGGGTTGGTTTTCGAAAGATTTGGCAGTCGCGGAAAGAGACGATGACATTTTCCTGTGACCAAGTTGACTTCCACTTGCATTCGATGCTGTCTGCGAGTGTAAGTCTTGTTTAGGTGCAGTCTCATCAGCACCTTCCGTTTCATCTTCCGACTCAGCAGTGTCGACTCCATATCCAGGAAGACCAGATTCATATCTTTGTGCGGTAAATGGAATTGCAGCATTAAAATCTTCTGCTTGCTTTTGTTGTTGAAATTCAAATGGTGAAAAGTCTGCGCCACTGGCTGGCTTCCCGTTCACATTAGCAGTAGGTAAGTCGTCTGCACTTTCATTCGAAGGTTCGAAGTTTTCCTTATCATCATCAATAGAAGAAACATTGGACACTTTTGCACCTGACTGTTCTCGACTAGTTTCCTGAAGAGGTGCGGTTGGTTCGGCGAACAGAGGCACTGAATCTTTATTATCATTATCTCTGCGCATCCTCTTGATATTGTTTGGATTTTGCATCGGGCGACCATCATTACCTTCCATCGTCTCTTCAGTCTCTTTCGAGTGACTGCTATCAGGACGAACAATAGGAATCGCTTTTGACTTCTTCGAAGGTTTCGAAGTGCTGAGAGAATTCAAGTCGAGGCCACCAAAGATGGGGTTCTGGGGAGCTTCATTTCCAGATGCTTCACCCGTAGAAGTGATAGAGCTTGAAAAGCTTGGAGTAAATGTTGGCGCATCAGGTCTGAAGCTTGGTCCCTGGAAGTTGAATTCACTGTGTCCTGGCACAAATCCCGGCAAGTTGGGAGAAAATACTTGCGCTGGGGCATGAATTTTACCGAATGAATTCTTCACGGTGTGATTACCAGAACGTTCAGGTACACCAGGTAAAGGCCCTTGGTGAGCAAATGGCACATAGTTAACAGCTGTGTGCGCAGGCTGGAAGTTACCACCAGTGAAAGAGAATTGATTCGGTTGGAAAGAGTTGGCTGGATTGAAATTGAAAGGACGCGCTGCAACATTTAATGTTGACATAGATTGCTTGTTGGCGCGATGAACAGGTTGGTTAGTCTTCGATTGAGTAGATGCAGCATCAAGCCATGGATTGGTAGACATAGAAATGTCCCTATCATGACCAAATGTAGGTACCCGATTTTGTAAAGTCGGTGTGCCCATATTGCTAGGATTAGTCTCAACATCAGACAAATCGTATTTCGCATTGTCCTTCATACCGCGTAATGCAGTCTTCGATTCACCACTTGAAGTATCATGCTCAGAATCCTGGAATGGGCGTTGAGATAGGGAATGGCCGCGACTGTGAGGTTGTGGGTGATGAAGGACTGGCCCCTCTTCAGTTGTTTCTATTGTAAATCGAGAGGATCCAAGTCCACCACCAACAATTGAAGTATTCCTCACGTGAGGTACAGGTTTGTTCTCAAATTGTCTATCCATTTCTCTATGATCCGAGTGAGGACTGTAATCGTCACCGTCGAGCTGTCTTTGAAACTGTTCCTCGAGATGATATTCAGCGTCATCAATCTCCCTCTGTAAGCTTGCACTCGCATTATGCTTGATGTTTGGCTTCGTTTCCAATGTTGGTGTCTTGGATGGACTCTTGCTAGGAACGGGCAATTCCGCTGTTTGCTCATCTTCGCTCTCACGGACTTCTTGAAGACTTGGAGATGCACGAGCACGAGCACCCGCTAGCAATTGGTTTTGCATGAAAACTTGTCGTGTCATGGCATCACCGGGGCCTTGTGGAAAGTAACCATCCTGAGAAAGAGGTGAAGCGGGAGATCTAATAGAACCCAAATTATGCATCGAAGGAGATCCACTTCTATGTCCATGCTGGTATAGCATTTGCTGCGGAGACCAAACACCTGGCGATGAGGTCGGTTGTGGATATTGAAAAGGTGATCCAAAAGGATGATCCCCATGTCCAAACGACACCGAACTGTGTCTCACACCACCAAATTTTCCATGCAAGTGCGCATGCATTGAAGCAGGAGAAGGAATAGAGCCTTGATTGGAACTTTGACTTGTAGATAGGCCATTGCCGGGCATCAAAGCGGGAGAGAAAGGAAGATTGGAATTATGAGCCATATGGCTACTCGCTGCCGACGAAGTCGGTATGGGGGGTGAAAATGGCAATGGTGGGTATTGCATCGAAGTGCGACGACTCAAACTTGCTATCGCTGGTGATATTATAGGGATGGGGTCATCATCTCCCAAGGAAACACCTAGAGCTCGTAATTTGGCTTCTTTCAACTCTTCGACATAAGCGTCCCATTCTACATTAATCCAATCCATTAGTACCTGATTATCAAACATGACATGGAAATGACAATATAAAAATCCATGTTCCCCATTTCATACTTGGCGCAGAATTATCTCGCGTAGTTCAAATAAGCAATTAAGGAATGGAAGGGGGAACGCCACGGATTGGTATGAAGGGATGGTTTTTTCCACTACATCTGATCCCTCTCCATCTCAATTTCAAGAAAACAAATGACAAACAAAAGCTCTATCTTACCTCTCTTGTCAGGAATACTGACTCTAAAATTTCTCTGATCTCTCTCAGCATCTACATCCACCACGAGGGGCCAACCATTTCGGCTCTGACCGGGACCTCCTTCACCTCCATCATCAGAGCCAAGGTTAAATCCACTGGTGTCATAGCCCAATTCCTCCCAATCTTTCAGCATACCAACCACGTCTCTTTGTGTCATAGGTTTTGGTGCCCCTCCCCTCTTGCCGCGATCTTCATCCCAAGGAAGTAAAACCAAGATGTTTTTGCCCTTCCATGGGACTTTCTTCTTCAATCGTGGCGCGAGCGGGGTAGTGGGAGATGGTGTCGGGTTAGGTAGAGCTTTGGCTGCCCATTGTGCCATTAGAGGTGGAGGAGGAAGAGGTTTTTCGTCTACTGGTGTATGATTTGCCGAAGTTCTCTGCAAACCATTTTCATTTCTGACGGACATATTGGAGGATTCGTCGCGTACCGAAGAGGCAATATCTGCTTGTGTCAAAGTTTCCCCGGTATCCTTTCTTCGATGACCACTTCCAGAATCCCACCTTGGTTCGTGACTCGGTTGTGAATGTCGTTGTAAAGTGGGCGTTCTGGGATCAGATTCTAAAGCCGAAGAATTCGCTGCGCCCCCTGAGATTGATCCGCTCAATGAAGAGTTCTCACTTTCTCCAGGATCGTCACTGAGCCAGTTGTTCCTCTCTGTTGATCCGCCTCCTGTGTGTTGACGTATCCAATCTTCGGTCAATCTATGTGCTGGACGTCGAGCTCGGTTGGCTAGTACGGCTGCGCTGATGAGACCGTCGTGGGACACAAAATCCGGTTCTGTCTGAGACCTTGTGAAAGCTGGAGGAGGACGCAAGAACGGCGTGTGCAACTCCAGATGACGAATTGGCAGATCTTCCGAGTCTTCTGAAGCTTCACTATATGCACTTCGATAGAGTGAACGACTTCCAACCGAAGATCCTACTGGGTGCTGATACGGAGATCCCCAACTAGCTGTAAAGAATGCACTCGTATCTGTTCGCGGTTCTGATGGCGGGCGTGAAGGCGGAGTTCCAAAAAGATCGATGGTATGACCGTAAATCGTTGGTTCTGGTAGAGGTGGAAGAATAGGAGACGACCCTCCACCCTCAGCAGTTGAAGTAGTTGACAACGCAGGAGATTTTGATGGATCAGGATATTGTAGTTCGAATCCTGCCTCTGCCGTCGTCGTACGAGGAGGTGTTGAAATCAATGATTGAATATTGACTATGAAAAGAAGAAAATGAGCGGATTAATAAAATTCATAGAGTCATAGGAATAGAAATTCCAAATCTCCAGTATTTTGCCGAATGAGGGAATGAGAAATGAGGATGCAGGCGGATAACAGGAATAATAAGAAAATAAAAGTATTAAAAAAAGGAACAACTCACCAAAAGTTTTGGAGAACAGGGCAGACGATTTTATATTCGTCTGTCACTGTATCTCTTCCTTTCTTTTGATTTTTAAAAGAAAATCAACAATTAATCAAGTACCTCCAGCTAATTATCAAATTATGTGAGATGCCTTTCTTCACTCGGATCTCTTGTATTATTATATGTTGTTGGGTATTTGGGAGGTGTTTGCTGATCAGAGTGAATTGAATGTAAATACAAATTCGACCTGCATTTCACTTCTTCACTGCGTCCATTACCGTACAGATAGAGTACATTGTAGTATTGCAGTATTGTAGTATTGTATGTAGTAGGTATTATTTACCATTTACCGTAGAATTGTCGCGACGCGTTCGGTAATTAAAAAATGAATGGAGCGAGTAAAGCTTCGGGGTCCCTTGGGGTTAATTGGCTGACCCGACAGGGAATTGGAGGAACTGGGGGAACTGAGTACAATTTATTATACGATATAAAATGGTAAAGGTGTGCTTCGAATCGTCGGCGAGGTCAAGAAGCAAGAGGATGAAGTTGTATTGTAGTCGGAGGAAAGAGGAGTATTCGATTCAGTATCTTATGAATTAAATGACATGACAATGAAGATATTGACACTTGGGAATTGGTTAAAGAGGCAGAATGGGAAAGAGTCTTGCTGGCAACTTTTATCGATAGTAACCGTACAGTACATACAATACAGTACATACAATACAGTACATACAATACAGTACAGTACAAGAAGAATCGTACAGGGGAAAGGAACTGGAACATCCAACGACCAACGGCCAACGAAAGAAGTATATAAGAAAAGAGACGTGATACCACCACCTATCCAGGAAGGTAGTATTGGACAGATAAACCGCAATACGAAGGATCCGGTACTTTCGTAGAGAGTCCAGAGCCTCATGAGTGAAACTAATAAGATGATTCTTATTTATCTCACCTACCTACCTAATCTACTACCTACGACGAGCCTTCCTTCCTAATCTCAATATAAGTTCTCTACCAACCAGTTCTCCCCAAAGATTGCTACTCGAATAGTTACACATACATACATCGCACACGAAACATCAGATACTCTTCCTTACCTACCTAGGTATGACAAGTGCGACTCTGAGTCCCTATATCAAATAGTTCCTCAAAAAAGATATAGTATGTTGCAAATTCCCAGACGAATCAATAATAATGAATGAATGAATGCACTGACAGCAGTAAAGGGGGTTTTGATCAATATTTCTTAGCGTTCTTAGGTTCGAGCACAATGAACGAGCCAATACATTATTGAAGAAGACAACCATAATAATAGGTAATCGTCTCATCACGACCAGTATCCATATCAATCAATTAGCAAGACGCTCCGCTGGCCCTCCGGGAGCCACTGCCGTGGAGGCAGAATAATTCAATCAATTCAATCATAATCCCTAATAAATATCACCATCCTCTAAAAGAAACAAACAAATAAATCTCCCCCATCAACCTCGGAAGTCTTACAATCTCTCCCGGGTAATCATGACCAAGTAAAAACGTGGAGCTATCCCATTAGTTCAGGGTCTTTTCACGGACAGCTACAGACAGCTACCAACGACCAACTAACACCACAGCTAACGGTCCGACCCGCAAAAAGTACGCCATATGCGTGGTCTCGCTTCAAGAGCCACATGATTCCATTTTTCACCATAATCCATTAGACGAATGTGAGGAACGAGAGAGGGGCATTCGTGAGAAAAGTTTCTATGGTAAATTCAAAAATATGCGCAATCATGGAGATGAACCTTCGTCCCTTGCATGAGAAAATTCCCCGAGGGCAGGATATGAGATCAGAGATGCACAAAAGGCGTTGCCAAGCCCGCATGGCATTGCAAAAGAGCGGAGAAGGAAGAAGATAAAACAAATGGTATCTCGAAATCCAAAGCTAACAATCTAATCGCAAATGTACAGTCCTGTGCTTCCCATTCTTCACCTCACTTTAATATCAAATCAATATGCGAGCGAACGATACCCCATAATATCCACGAATCTTCCCCGTTCTCGATGCAGACCCAGCCGATAATCTCGGAGCTCCGAGTCTAACAGCTCAAGGAGTATTTACTACTTCGGTCACTGTTCCAGACTCCCCAGTGAGTTTCATCCGCGACAGATCCGTCGGCACCGGTAGATACTGGCTTCCATGGCTCATCGAATGCCTCGAAGGAGAAAACATTTACACCCCAATCCATGATGCCACAGATTGCTTCACTCCAGAAAGTTTGTGCAGACGATGTGCCAGGGACGGCGTTTTGGTATTTTGAGCCTGCTGTTGGCCAACCTATTTAAAAATCATGTTAGCATACAGGTAAGATATGAGAGTGAAAATAGATCATGACGTTGAAACATCGTGCCCAGGATATCTTCGGATGTGAACGAGAAAGTAGATGCAAAGAAATATATATCATACCAGTCTCTCCAACCCAAAGTTCAGGTCCATCAGTAGCAGATCCAGCAACATCCTGAATGTGACCAAAAGCTTGCATGATATCATCAAAGAAACTATGCGTGGCATTCTTCAATTCTTGTCCCTGCCAATAACTGAAAGCATTGCACAGCAAGATATCCGCACCACCCTTAATAACAGCATCGGCTGTGCCATCCATATATTTATTCCAACTATCGGCCGTTCCAACCTTAAAGTCTCCATTCAACGCCTTCTTGACATCCTGAATCTTCTCGAGAAGTTGTTCACCGGTGAAGTTTCCACGGTAGAGAGATTCCGAACCGACAGTAATAGCATAGACCTGATCGCTATATTGAGGCGCATACTTGACTACTGCTGCTTTATCCGCGGCGAAGGACTCATCGGTATCTGGCCTTTTGCACAATATTAGCTGTCCGTCCTACCCCCAAACATCCACCGTTCTTCTCATCAAATCAAATCAAATCAAATCAACATACCAAATACCCAAAACAACCTTGAAGCCCTTCGACTTTGCAGCCGGCAGGATTTCCTTCGCAGTATCGCAATCGCTTGCTGCATATCCTCGCACGATCCGAGCAGTGCTCCCTTTAGAAATCGTATCGAAATCCGCTTCGTAGTCGGCGGTGAATTTACATGTACCATCGGTCTTCTTGTCACCGAGAGCAAATCCCAATGTACCTGCGGCAGTAGCAGTGGAAAGAACGCCAGCAAGTGGAAGGAGAGTTGCGAGGGAGCGCATCGTAGTTTAAGGTTGTGGGTTAAGGTTAAAATGGCTGTGGGGTGTGGAGATGGAGAGAATGCGCGTTGGCTGTTTGTTTACGTGTATATGCAGTGGGAATGTAAATTAAAGAATGACTTGCGAATTAAATCGACTGATAATTCATGGATTATTCAAACACTTAAAGAGTGGCAATTGCGATGGCAAAAACGATGGTGAGGTGAGTGAGGTTGATAAATTGCATGAGAAAGTTAATTGAGATTTGAGGTCGTACGGTATCAAGGGGGATTTTACGCTTTGCCGGAAAGGATTGATTGAAGAGATTGGATGGCTTGGCGGGGTGATTATTATTATTTATGCTATAAGAGCGCTTGGCATTGAAGAAACACGAGATGAGAAACATTAGATGTAAAATGAAATGATAATGAAAGGGGGCGATCTTGGTAAAAAAGATATCAAACATTTTCAAACTTTAATTATCATTAGTATATCCAATGTTCATCTTCCGTAGTCCAATCTACCTTTCCAATTCCCCTTCCATGCATGTCGAAAAGATCACAATTCAAAAACGCCCTTCCTCTGCTCTCGGTAGCGGTCTATTGTACAGGTTCGATACTAAATATGAGATCCCCCCAATGCAATTTGTACTCGTTCATCATATATTTCGCCTATTCAACAGCAGTGGTTGAAGTTGGCTTTGGTGCGTACATCCTAAATTGCAGGAAGATCACTGCATCTTCAACAATCGTTCCCAAAGATCCGATGAGCCATGGGGTATTAATGATGAGATATTCTTTCTCCAATGAGTGGAAGAGAATGCCAGCACCATATGTTAGGTTTCCCATCAATGAGAGAAGGAAGAAAAGGAGCGCGAGACCTGTGGTGATTAGCTTAAGGTATTGTGGGAGGGCCAAAGAAAACCGCATACCGTCACAAGACTTCTCCTTGTAGTTCTTCAATATTTGAGGAATTCGAGCGCTTGATAGATAATCTGATTAGCCCGCACCCTTCAACTTTTTCTTCCCACGAAATAACTCACCCAAGGTAGCAAACTGCACTAAAGTATCCTAGCACCTCTGCGCCAACAGCAACTTCGTTCGTCTTAGGAACATCACCTCCATTCTCTGGTGTAGGCGTCCAGACACCACTTCTCCAAGCAATAGCCCATCCAGCTGTTCCAGCAGCAATAACCAATAAAATGCTAACAATATTCTTCACCCAAGCATTTGCATCTGGTGAATCATCCTCTTCCAAAATCTTGGTCAAGGTATCTTCATAACATTGACTTCCACTCATCGCTGAGGAGCGTCTTCTATGAGATCCTGGAAGCCCAATGTTACTGTTACTTCGTCGACGGGCAAGAAGAGGATCTTCCTCAGTTGGGGCGATGGATTCCGTTTCTTGGCGTTTCTGAGCATTGATTTTGTTGTAATATAGACATTGTGAGATAAGTACAAAGTCCGCAATGCAGAAGTAGATGGCTAGAACAGTGACTGTAGGGACAAGATCTGCCCAAATTGCACCTGAAGACGAGTTAATGTACGCACGTGACAGTCTAAGAATGAGGTTGGAAGAAGAGTCATCAATATCACAATCATGGTTTTCACGGCCACGACATGATTGATCAGATGGTGCGACCCTCCTGGAAATCCATCTTTTGACTTACCGGCAAGATTCGCAACATCGCCAATGAACCAAACCGACAAGAAAGCCAATGATACTCCATCGGCACTCTGAGACCGATAGTTCAAAATAAGTTGTGGTACCTAGAACGATCGAATCACATCAATATGAGTTATTCATGACCCAAGACCATAAACCCTCCATCCTTTGGTTGGGCATGAGGGGTTCCAAACTGGATACAGAGAGGTATGACGAACCAACAAAAAGATCCAAGTTGCTAAACTGATACTTCCAAAGATGCCCGATAACGCTTCTTGGACGGATAAATCGTGAGATAAGGACAATAACGACATCATGATGTGTATAAATTATATCTTGATATTTTTGGGATGAATGTAATTTGAGGGCATGGATGATATTGATGATGTTGATGATAGTGATGATAAAGACGATAGATAGATATGAATGACGAGAATGTGAGTATTCGAGTATTCGAGTATTCGAGAGTAAATCTTGTGCTTGATATCACTTGGTCAATGTCTCAATTGAAATCACGGAATAAGAAAATTTAAGAATGATTTGATTGGGTGAATGAAAGAAAATGTTTTTGTCTGAGGTAGTACAAGGTAGTACAATTGGATTTTCCGGGCGATTTGCAGATTCTGCGATAAGATCGTGACTGAACCAATAGGAAGTGTCGTTTGACATACCCTTAATCTTGAGTTTTTATCGTATGTACGACGGTATTACATCATCGGATGTGTCGATTGAATGGATGATGAATGAATGAATGAATGAATGTCGTGTGTCTGAATAACTTCAATATCTCAATGATCATTTTTGGCAACAGCAAGTAAGGTATAAGCAAGAACTTGAGATGAGACCGCATACCCCTTATTAATCTCATATTCATCATAATCATCGCAGAGACGACAGACCGGTACAGGAGCACAACTTCTCCATGATTCTGTACAATCATACCTCCTGGTAAACTTTATGCTCAAAATCAGCAAATCTACATCCAACCATTAAGTTTGGAGATATGCGGATAATGCTCTTTCATCTGCGATATTGTTATTATCATACCGCTTATTGCTCACTGCTCACTACTCATTGCTCACTGCTTATTATTCACTACTCATTACTCATTACTCACTACTCACTGCTCACTACTTACTACTCACTACTCACTACTCATTGCTTACTACTCATTACTTACTACTCACTACTCACTACTTATTGCTCACTACTCACTACTCACTACTCACTACTTACTGCTCACTGCTCACTGCTCACTACTCACTGCTCACTACTCATTGCTCACTACTCATTGCTCACTGCCAACTCCCAAACCTCATATCAATCAAATACTACACTCAAATCAGCAGACTTCAAACCCTCGAATCAAACCCCATCTCCATCCACACCGTCCCAAAAACAACATCATTCTTCCAATCGACCTCTGCCTTTCGAAAACTACTCCATTCACTATCCATCATACACTGAGCGAATATATATCTCCATGCTGGGCTAGGTCTCACGGGATCAAAATGGCATTGAAAATCATTGAAAAGATTACAAGTCAGCAAGCATCACTTTACCCTACTACCCGTATCAATTTAGCCGTCTCCCTGCAAGATTTCTTTCATCCCTATGCGCGAAGTCCCATTCAGCTAGCAAAATAGACACTCCATCATATATCATTCCAACAATCGAGACGAGTGTCTCCAAACAAACCGAACCCACACAATCGAGAACCCCAAGATTCCCATCCTCTTCGCCTTTTCCAAAAACAGAAAAATACAAAGATACAGCCAATTCCAAATCCCGATCCTGGTCATCGACATATACGAATCATTCCCATTCGCAAACCACGATTGACAACGCAGCATGCTACAAGACGAATGGTTCCGGTGAGAATCACGTATTTAGAAACTATCTAATTGCGCAGTCTCTCAATTCTCTAGATGCATACTAGGTATGTTGAAGAAGAAGAACGGTTGATTCATCGCCATCAAATTCTTAGCATGGAATTGAAATGTTATACCACAAATTGGCGATTCAGAACGAGGATTCCCAAGTCAAGAAAAGAAGTTGGCGTTGTCCAGAGATCTAAGTATTTCCAGTCCAGTTCAGTTGTTTGCCTTGTATCGACTCTCGAGTCATGATCCTGTCAAGCTGTATCTATCGTATAGTATAGTATCGTTCCATTTCCAAGAATCAACATCCCGTTTTCCATTACTCGATTTGAAATTTAAAGATTACTTAGGCTTCCTTCCCCGTTAGAAATCTGAATTGTTTCTCCTCGTGCTATGCTATCAAGATGTCAATTTCATCTATTTATATTCTCCAGACATGTCACGTACATATCACGGTTTTGATGTGTTGATTCCACGAATCTCTACCAGAAAATGAGTATACAATCACATAGTCACAAAAACCCGTCTCATTTGTATTCAATCAATACTCTCATTTTCATTACCATTTCCAATCTCCCTTGCTTCCCTCCCTATCTGCCATCCATCTACGTAGTAAAAACAGCAATATCATACTCCTCCAACTCAAACTCAAACTTTCCCCCCGCCCCCGCCGTAACACTCTTCACCGTCTTCACCACCACATCCTCACCCCCATAAACATTCATGGCATTTCCCTCAGGCGCATTCAACACGGTCAGGGTACCCACGGCACCCGCATGCACACCCTCAAAATCAATCGAGAACGGTACCGGCGCGGTGCTATTGTAGATAGCCGCTTTGAAGACGTATTCCCCGGGATCATTGACGCCGATGACGTAGAAAGCGGGACCGAAGGGGGAGGTGGCATTTGCGGAATCGGAGACGCGGAAGGGCACGGTGGCGTTGAAGCGGTTGGTCGAGAGCAGCTGGAGTTGGTGCCAGGAACAGCTGAGCACCGTTTCGGCGGGGTCGGCGCTGAAGGTTATGAGATCGGGCTTTTGGGGGGGAGGATGGTTAGTCTGGGGTTTTTCATCTCGGTGGGAGGTAGGTGGTTTGGGATTGAGGATGACTCACGGTCCATTGGAAAGAATTGATGTTTTGGAATCCAGGAGCGTATGAGGCTCCGATGACGATGTCCCCGTTTCTTTCCATGCCGAGAAGGTAGATGGCTTCACCGACTGCACCGACCCACGTTCCGTAGTCCATTTTTGCGGCACTCCAGTCCACAGGTGCACCATTTGCGTTTGGTTGGATGACGGCATATTCACCTAATAAGATGGGGTAAGATCGATTTGCGTTATCGAAGAGGTCGAATTGGACTGCGAAATCATCTGGTCTGAGATATTGATGGAAATCCGTTGCGGATTCATGAGGAGGGCCAACAGAGAGAAGATCTTGAGTAGAAGAGATGACGAGGATATCTGGGTATTTAGCATGGATGGCGTTGTAAAACATGGGCCAGCGGTAGGCGATATATGAGGGTTCTCCTCTGTTGAGATTATCTTCATTGCCCACTTCCACAAAATTGATTTTCCATGGCTCGGGGTATCCGAGAGAAGCACGAAGAGCTCCGTATGTTGTGCTGGTATCGCCCATGAGGAACTCCAGTTCGTTCATCACATCATCAACATATGGTTGGAGTTCTGCTTCAGGTACAACCAATACTTGTGTATCGTCGCTACGTAGGTAAAGACCGGCCCAGACTCCTAGGACTGGCTCGACGTTGAGATCGGTGCACCACTTGAAGAGATTAGCTTGATTATTTGTTGGGCTTGGAGCGGAATTGAAAGCTTACGTTCATGTATTCAATTAAACCAAGTCCGTCAGTGCTAGATTATCACGAATTAGTATCAAGAGATGTATAGGTCAAGATACCATGCTTACTTTTGGTAACCCCAGGTTCCTATTAAAGTATCAGTCAATACGTTCATGAGTAGAGTAGATTAGGATTGCTCAATACATACCTGGTCTTCCTGGACGATCTTTGAGAGGGCCAATTGTCTCATTCCAAACCCATCGGTAACCGTAAGAATCTCCCTCACTGTTTTCAACCACGATTAGTAACGCCTACAAGAAACAAGACAACACAGAATACGTACATGTTATTTCCTCCTGGAATTCTGAAGAAACTTGGGTTTAAATCTTTCATGGCTTGCACAAGCTCTGGTCGAAGACCATTGGGTCTGTCATTATAAGTTGGTGGGAAAAGACTGATGAGATTGAAGTTGAGGGAGTGACCACTTTCAAATTCGATGGTGAAGAAATTATTGGTATCTGGAGCTGCAGTGGCAGGTTCGAGAGTGAATGGGAATTCCGTCCATTCTTCAGAGGTGGAGTTGGATGGTATATCGACACTCGCAAAAACGGTTCCAGAAGTTGCACCGACCAAGCTTGCCGTGAAATTTCCACTGTATGCACCCAGAACCCAAAAACTTCCGGTATATTTTTGAGGTTGGACACTGAATCCCCACCAGCCGGGATTGGACAGTCCAATTGTCCCTGTGCTATTGGCATATGTGCCATTGGATGATGCACGAACATTGACTGATGTAGGCAATGCTGATGATAATGGATTTGATGTATTTTGCAAGGTCAAGACCGAACTTCCAATTGCTGTCCATGGCTCCAAAGTCGATGCAAATTCTCGGTTTCCTTGAAATGCTCGATTTTGAATTAGTTCGGCATAGATTCCACCATCACCAGAATGGTTGATGTCCTCGAACATGAGACCATAAGCCAATGGAGAAGAGGCATTTCCACCACTTGCAGATGCAGTGATATTGATGGCACTGGCAATGCCAGCAAGCACCGGTAAGACAGAAAGACTAGAATATAACATTTCGGAAGCTTGAGATTGAAAATGAATGCAACCTCATAGCAATGATGGGAAAAAAGTTATGTCACTTGAAGTTCCCAGTACTATATATACCGCGTAATTACGATTTCCCAAGACTTCAGGTATGATTCTTTTCCAAGCATCTCGGAATAACAGAGGACATCGACCCGCACGCAGCTATAGGTAGATATTAACCCGAATATATGCAACCGGATGCCAATCGTGGCAATTGCAGAAAACATGCCAAAATGAAGCTATTTCCTAAGCGATCGAATGCCGACAATATCTCTCCGCATTTCGCAAGCTTACGGCATTGATAGACATGAAAGGAGACTTCCTATTGATGCGCATCAAAGTTTTCGCGAGCGATGCAAGTCAGTCCTTGCAGGTCTTTCTATTTCCACTTTCAGATTTGCATGCGCTCTATGCATATTGAGTTACCGCACCAACTTCGGGGCCCCAGGGGGTGGAGATTGTGGGGAAAGTGATTCTTAAAGTTTCGCGTCTTTGCGGGGTGAGGATCGTAAATTGGAGTGAAAGTTGGTCAGTCGAAAAGAAGTAGGAAAATAAGGATAGATGAAATGGACGGAAACTTAGTGAAGATACGTCTTGGGAGATATGCCCGGTGAAATCTACTTGGCGTCTCATCACGACCTACCTGGTAAGTACCTGAAATATATTTGATGACACAATACATTCCCACCAATAAAAGCTTTCCAATCTCGATATATAATGGCGACATCCAAAGACAATACTTGACACGCATCCCACGATTGAGAAGTAATAAGAGTAAGCATCTGAACATTACATTCCAAGATCGTTGTAGACGTGTTGTAATGGAACGAATTCACATATCCTAGAAATGAAATGCTGACACAGCCGCAGCACCTACCTACTAGAGCTCCCTAGTACCTAGGTATTTATGACTTCTCTCTACTTTACATCTGAGAACGTATCATCTGAAGTCAACTACCTACCTAGTACTTCCTCATCAACAATTAAAATTCAACAATAAATTTCCACGTCTTTCTTTATTTATACAAAATTAATCAACATCAAATAACATCCAAGCCAGTTTTAACATCTTTACTCACATTATTCCCTAAACATCCTTTCGATATCCATTCATCCGCAGACAATAATCCAATACCATCCTAAAAAGTTTCATTTCATTTCATTTCATTTCATTTCGTTTCGTTTCGTTTCGCCTCGCTAATAGTCTGTCTGTCTATCAATTCCATTCAGCCTATTTCTTCTCAGACGTACCTAGTGCTTCCCTTGCCATCTGCACAGTGCAAATCAGTGAACACATCTATATACTCGTCATTCATTATCTTGATTCCAGATAATCTTGAGCGGCAAGTTATGGCGAGGTGCTGCTAATTGATGATCCAAGCGAGTTGATGAAGGAAGTATCTAGGTACCTCGTATCTTCCTCACATCGAAGAGCATAGTAGCAAGTACACCCGATCGTTGCTAGATCGAAAACAAAGAACAGAATTCATACTATTAATCTGAAGAGATCTATCTATCGTCCGTCGACGTTGTTTAATACTTTGGAATAAGAGGACGAGATTCAATAGTGAATTCTGCGGTATGTATGAATAATAATTCTGAAAAGCTTCGATATTGTGAAGATTTATTCCTAGGCTGCTCAGAAGAACATAATTACTGGGTATATGAATACCATCTCAAGTCATGACTATCAAGTTCAATCTCGGATTTGAATATGAGAAAGAATTATTGATAAGACTATGTGAACTGGATGCTTAATTTGAGAATGTCCGATTCTTTCAATATCCAAGTCAAATGCCAACGCCATCTATAGATATCAACACGAAGTAACTCTTCGAAATTACCAACTACCTAATCATATCTTTGACGCTTTCGACGATTTTCATCACCCACTGGAACATTATTAGCACCGCTAGCACCTCCTCTATCTCTATCTGGCATGAATCTTTCATCCTCCGTAGATCCACCCATCCCGCCTCCACCTCTCTTCGGACCTCTATCATCAAAGTTCCCCCATCTGCCCGTGTCTTCCGACTTCAAATCTCTGTACTTTGTCGCTCCTTTCTTTCCTAATTTCGTCATATCCCTCATTTGTAATGCTTTTGGAAGCAGCTCTCGATTTTGTACATCATCCGCATATCTAGAACCCATGATGTCTCTTTTGTCTAGACCTTCCGCAGCTAATGCATCTGAATAGAAGGCACCCTTATGATAGTACTTCTGCATGGTTGCCATTTTCCCTCTTCCTTCCCTCTCCTCCTTCTGCTTCGCAATATATTCGTCATCTTCTTTCTTCCTCTCTTCCTCCGTCAAATTCCTCCTCCTCTCGACTTCTTCCAATTCCTTTTCTCGCTCTTCAATTGCCTCCCTGTCTCTCTTGATTCTCTTGAGCTCTCTCAATTTCCATGCTGCAAGCTCCGCCTCTGGATCAATATCGTCGGTGTCGTCCACCTCATTCTCCTCTTCCTCGTCATCCCAGTTCTTCTTTCCCGCCTCTCTCGCAGCGATGTCTTTTCTGATTTGCTCCTCAACAATTTCATCTGCCATCTTTTTCCTTCGTTCTTCCTCAGCCGCAGCCAATTCCTCTTCCGTTTTAGTATCGGTGTTAGAAGCCCCTGGTAAATTGCTCCGCTTATCCTTTTTAATGAATATCGGTCTCATCATAACCTTTCTAGGCGCTTCTTCTTCACTACTCTCTTCCTCTTCGCTATCTTCTTCACTTCCCTCCTCACTGCCTTCTTCCTCTTCTTCACTTTCTTCTTCCGTCACAAATCCCTCTTCTTCTGCAGCCTTCAAGGCCTTTTCTTCTTGAATTCGCGCATTTTCTTTGGCTGCTGCGACTTTCCTCCTCTCGTTTATGTCACCTTTGAGTGAACTACTAGAGATTCCAATTGCGGTTGAAGCTTTTGGGGGCGGCGCAATTGCAGGTGTCTCTTCTGCATCACTTCCAGAATCAGAAGAATCATCTTCTTCAAGATGTGCTTTGCCCGGTCGGTATCGTGATGGTTTAATCGGATTCGCGGTCATGCGTTTCCCAGACATGGTTAAGATTGAATATATGAATGATGCTAAGAAAATCGGGTTGATAGATTGAATTGCGTTGTACTGTATAGAAAGAGCTTGGGAAGTTTCACGAGGCTGAAATGAAGCAATTCTTAAGCTGCCTTGCTGCACTTACCCCTGCAAAAAGATTCATGGGACCAGAATTACCTATGCGCTAAGATAACGGTGGGCGGGTGAGAGTGCAATGACTTATCAAAATCTTATTTATCGTAAAATTTCATATCAATATTGATCAGTCGGCATTGAAATGTTGTTACCTTTTGGGAATATAATGTTAATTCATATATACTAGGTACTTTATTATGGTTTGCATTATGTGTTTTGGAAGCCAAATACAATGAGGTGATATTCTTCTCGAGGAAATCTGCGGCTTGCATTTGATATTGCAGTCAAATCCTGAGCGCATAGATTGTATGCTCTTACTGTAAAAGTTCCATAGACCGCAAAACTGTATGTGTGAATTGCTTCCACTCCACCATTCAGAGCTCTGCAGCTATATGGTTTACCTTCCTACAGAATTTCTGCTCTCAGTACGTACTTGGTCGGACTCCGATAGTCCCATATTTCTATCAAATCAACCCTTCATGATTTATTGGTATCAAAGTCATAATTTTGAGCGTGAAAATTCCTTTCCCCTCCTTGGTACGCCAGTTCGCCATGCAAATGTAAGCTTCCCCTCTCCAACTCATAGAATCTCTTCTTCATCCTCCACTGGTGTAGGTAATGGAGCTGATTGGAGCGCAGCTGGAGCAACTGGAGCAACGGAAGTACCATCCATCTCAATTTCTCCTTGCGATTGATCATCCTTGACGTCGACATCCCCCTCTTCCTCAGAATCCTCGTTCTCCTCGTTCTCCTTGTCCATTGCTGCTTGAACAGCTTCCTGTGCCTTTTTGTTTAAAGCTTCCCAGGTCTTTGCTCTTTCCTGAACATTCCTTCCTCTGTATTTACTCTTCTCAATTTTCGTGGACGTTCTATCCATTACAGCTTCTGCTCGATCCATTCCCTTGTTTTGTCGCTTCTTTGCCTTTGAACTCAATTGTCTTCCACTCTTCTTCTTGGACACACCGGCACCTTGATGTGGAGATAGGATTTGTGGGTTGTATACTGTTTCTGCTGGAGCCTTGACATTTTTGAGAGACTTATCGGTGTCGATACTGGGAGATGATGCACGTTTTGCGGCGCGAGAACGCACTGAGGTAGCTGATAGATGTGTTAATACTTGGATTTTGAAGAAGAAGAGAAGATTCCATGTTTCACTTACAAGCCTTATTCTTGAGAGGTGCAGTTTTACCCATTGTGATAGATGAACAATGAAGATAATTCTTGGAGGAGTCTTTCTTTTGTTTTGTTTTTTATTGTCTTGTTTCTCTCTCTTTTTCTTCTTCTTCTTCTTTTTCTTTTTCTTTGACCCTTTGAATCTGCAGATATTAATTATTTCGTTGTGGGGTAATTACTCAGTATCTACTAGGGGATCCCGACGCTTCCTATCCACTAGAGACTTATAAAGACTTCACAGACATAACACTAAACCTCATCCGCAAAGGCACACGAGGTGCACTCACATGTTTACTTGGAAGTTTATTACTATTATTACCTACCTAGTACTCTGTAGGTATTACTATGATTACTATGATTACTATTATTATTACGACCCAGCACTGGTGTACCACTTATCTAATAAGTCCCAACCACTGGTGAACCTAGCCTTTCAAGATGTTTACCATATAACCTATATCCCTAGCCTGCTAGATATGCATACCACCAACCACATGGACTTCCTACGCCATAATAACATAATTCTCAAAATCTTTACAAACTTTTTACTTCTCCAACTCAAATACAATACCGTGACATCTGCTTCTGACTTCGGCCTCCAGAATTAAATATCTATCCAGGAATGGTACTTAATCACTCACGTCCGCCTTAATGTGATATTCGAACTTTGTCGCATCCGCCTTCGCCTTCGCCTTCGCATTCTTCGTCTGCAATCTTTCAACAGAAACGCAATCATTCCATACCTTCCATCCACCTTTATTCGCCCACCCAAGCATGAATCCTCAAAACGGGCAAATGTATGATCTCTTTGATAGAGATCAGTTTACGGCAGATGATTATCATCAGGATTATACTGAAGGATTATATCAGAAAGAACGCATTGGAATAGGAACCATCTTGTCGGTATCAGCTATTGTCATCGCATTAGTTTATCAAGGGCTCATCAATCTCGATTATGACCTCCTGCCTCCCTCACAATTAGCTTGGAACGCTCTAGTTTACCTAACGCCTTCTGCATTGCTTGATTTCGCCGACCATTACTCAAATCCTCTGCCAATACGAAATCCCAACACAATGGCATACCCGCGAACACATGCGCAAAAAAGTGAGATGATGCGCCGTCTATTTGGCTTGGACACTCCTGGTGGGATTATAGATTCCGTCGCAAGTGCTGGGAGGAGAAGACTATCCACTCTTCCTCTCATCGGTGGCTTGGGGGTTGTGGGAGATGATGAAACACCTGCAGGATTAGGAAATTGGGATAATTCCTGCTATCAAAATAGCATTTTGCAAGGACTAGCATCATTAGATTCACTGCCAGATTTCCTAGAAAGTTTCCAAAACAATGAAGCTCTACAACAGGAGGGTCCGAAATCTGAAGATATCAAAATGGCCAATGCTTTGAAGGAGTTGATTGCTACTTTAAAGGACAAATCGAACAATGGGAGGAGAATTTGGACACCAGCAGCATTGAAAAATATGAGTAGTTGGCAACAACAAGATGCGCAAGAGTACTTTTCTCGTCTTCTTGGCGCAATAGACAAAGAGTACGGGACAACAACAAAGTTGGGCGGGGTATCGGGGTTGGAGCAGCTCAATATTCTCAAAATTTCGAGTCAGCAACCATCACACACTCAAGCTTTATTCCCAAATCCTTTGACTGGACTTACCGCTACCAGGGTCGTGTGCACCAAATGTGGTTACTCCGAAGGCTTGAAAACAACGCCCTCTCTTTGTCAGCCTTTGATTGTTGGGGAAGGCTGGGAATATAACCTCTCTCAATTGCTTCACGAAGGTACAAAGCTAGAATTTGTCAATGGTGTATACTGTGAGAGATGTACATTACAGAAAAGTCATCATTTACTTTCCACTTTGATGGAGCGACTTGAGGCCGAACCGGAAGATAATCGAATTCGCATAAATACATCGGAACGACTACGGGCCGTCACAGAAGCACTAGAAAACGATGATTTTGCGGAAAAGACACTAAAGGAAAAGTGCAAAATACCTATTGAAAATTGGGTATCAGTTACCAAATCAAAACAAGATATAATTGCTCGGCCTCCAAAATCTCTAGCCCTTCATCTTAATCGAAGCACTTATGGGCCTGACGGAGAGTTGAGCAAGAAGACAGCTGCTATTCGCTTTCCCAAACATCTCGATCTTGGCCCGTACTGTCTAGGTAGTGCTGGACACAATGATGATGATGATAGCGAAGAATGGCTCTTAGCCCCATATGACTCTATGGTTGCGGGAATACAAAAAAAGTCTCGGATACAGGGACCAGTGTACGAATTACGGGCAGTCGTTACCCATTCTGGAAGGCATGATAATGGCCACTATATTTGCTACCGAAGACATCCAGTTTCGGGAAACAAAACTGATGAGAATGGTAGCAAACAAGATCAATGGTGGCGTTTAAGTGATGATCATGTCATGAAAGTCAGTGAAGATAATGTCTTGGCGCAAGGAGGGGTATTTATGCTCTTTTATGATCAGATAGAACCTGCTGTTCATCTATCAGCCCTAGATCCCGTTATCGATGCATCGATGCTAGATACTGGCATAGAACAATCGGCATGTGGCACCCAAGATGAAACCACTCCTTTTATATCTCGTGAGGCGATCTCCAACTCAACAAATATTACACCTCTCACTGAGACCGATGACACAGACCCCCTTATATCAAAATATTCGTCATCTTCTGATTTATCAGACGTAGACACGCAGTTTACGAATAATGAAAATCATGATAAAAACGTCACTGCCTCAGAAGGCTCAGATGGGGACGAAGACACTATGCAAAAAATGGAAGCGAGATATACTCCGACCAAAGCTATACTGGTACCTCAACCCTACATGCGTACAAGTAAAAGCAAAAGTGGGAGGGATAGTAGTGAAGGGACAAGAGAGAATAACATGGGGGGGTTGCTTATGGTATAAGCTGTGTAGGAACTTAGGCGTCAGCGGATACTGTATTTGTTACTTTGTATGCATAGCGTGGCGTTTGAATTGGATTCGGTGGGTTCAAAGGGTTTGATGGCATTGGGTGGAAGCTTGGTTCAATACCAGTCGATGCCGGACTACACATGAGGTTCATTTTACCTCGGCGTGTTCGAGTACAGCACAAGCATAGGTTAACTCCGAAGTTAGAATGAAATACATTCATATCATTAAATCCACTTCCCTAGTTTCTTGATTGCCCTTAACCAGTGACGAAGGTAATTTTAGATCTCCTGCCAGCACTCCGATCATTTTTGATATCTCAACAATGATGAAATGTTGATTGAGATTACGACGCACGTATCCTGAAGGTCTCAGATGATCTCATTTTTAGACTATCTTTTGACTTAATGCCGATTTTATCGGTACTTCGATTACTTCCGATAACAATCCTCCATGCTTTCAATTTGATGGCAGTCACAGGAATTCCCGGGACTTTATTACAATCTCGGAGCAAAGTCTTACAAAATCGTTAGATATCGCTTAGCTACCGAGCAATCTTGGAAGCAAAACGGATCTCGCTCGGATGTTTTTTTGGAGATTGGGAAACTCTATTTATGTGAGCTGGGTACCGACCGTACCTGGAATGTAAGGAGGGATTAGATTAATCATAATCGGATAGGGAATAAACATATCGCGGATTCAAAAAACTGATTTCCGAGGATGGGGCTGAATGGGCGAAATGGGGCGCTAGAGATGAAATTTTTTAACTCCCTATGGACTCCGGAGGGTTTTGGACAGGGGATGGTGGATGGGAGATTTTGGGAATGAGGAAGAGGAAGAGGAAGGTTTTGTAAGGAGTAGGAAGCTTTTGGAGATGTGTAGGTACCTAGATACGAATAGCAAGTGTGGAATAGGTATGAAGATTAAATCTGGAATGTTGAAATGGTTGGTAGCGTTTATGGTCTCTAACATTGAGACCTGAAGTGACGATTAGCTTTTGAGAATGATTGGAATACTTGAAAACACCTCTCTAGGTAGATCTATTTGTTGAAGCCTTGATTCCTTAAAGGGTTAATGAGATACTGAGGATCTTCAATAGCTTATTACAGGCAGTAAAAAAGCTTATCTATTGCTTTGGGAAGGTACAAGTAATGGAAGGATCTGAAACGATCTAGAAAGGAGCGATATATAATAGTAATATAAGTTTGGTATAAATACAGATACAGTACATGTCAATGAAATCGAATATGAGAATATCAATCCTTCGATGAAAAGAGCCACGATTCGAGCGCGATGGATCACACACTCTCTTTTTGAATAGATAGATACTGCGTAGTTGATAGTAAAAACTTCAAACAACAAGCAACGAACTAGTTCTTAAGTCTAATGATCCCATTCCCAGCTGAAACGGAGTTAAGGTATGAAAGTAGTCTCACCGGTCGGCACCATCAAGCAATCCACCCATCCACCCAATTTGCCCCATCGTCTTCCATTATTAGGATTCTATACGTCTATACGGACAACTGGCGTATGAACCAATTTCCCACGGTAGGAAGTGATCCTAACCCCAGATTTTTATCTGCAAACTCGGTGTTAAGCTGTATGTACCGACAGCCCGTTTCTCATATGTTTGTCAATATCTCCACTACCTAATACACCTAATATCTACGATGTGTGTATCGGTACTTTCTCTCCCTTCTAAACAACCGAATACTGTGAGGTCGAAAGTTTATATTATATGGCCATGACTATTACATTACTATGACTTTGAATAATAAAAATGATTTATAACTCCGTTTATGATTCTTCTATATTAATATGTCGATTATACCTAGGTGGGCACTTTTCACCTAGGTAATCTTCCCATTTCGATATTTCCAAAGGTCTCATATTTAGTCGATTTGTTGGTCAAAGGAACCTCATACACTTCCCTCGAATATATACTTTGACTTCTCTTCTCTCCTCTTTACTTTACTTCTCTCTCTTGTTATTCTTTTCAGTAGTACTATTCTATCATACTGCTAGTTCCTTCTACATACCTACTTCCTATCGTTGCTACCACTTCCATCTTTACTGGCAGACATTCCATTGCTTACATTTAATGAAGATCTTATAATATCTAATTTTGGACCTCTCAACCTTATTGCATCTGCTCTCAGACTCGCTCGGATCTTGAAGCAATATCATCCAACGAAATCAGAATTAAACTCACGCCTCTTTTCCAAAAATATATTATACGTCATACCAGATAACTAGAATTCCTTGAGGGGCATTCTGTTATGGGTATCTTGCGACATTCAAATCATACACCTAGAGTGGTAACTGATAAAATTCCTCTTTCTCAACGAATTCGAATTTGCATTCGTCAACATTCACCGGTACATCTCCACCGGAATCACCATCGACAAAACGACAATATGAACACGATTGATAATAACGACGTCGATGGTGCTGAGGCTGGTGGTGGTAGTGGCAGTGGCAGTCTCAGTAATAGTGGTAGCAGTGATGAACTCTCGTCTTCACTAGACAGATCACAATCACAACCACAATCGCGAATTACCGAATTACCGAATAAACCCCCAAACTCTATATTTGAGAGGAGACCAAGTACTTCAGACAAACCATCGCGGTCCGTCTCAACCTCGTCTGCGAAACTATCTCCTTCCAAACGACAATCCTTCATGTCCCCCATGATTACAAGTCTCTCAGTCAAAACGGATTTTGCATCGCAGAAACAAAAAAATGCAATTCCACATTTTCTCAACTACTCATCGAATGTATTGATGGGCAAATTCACAGCTTTGAGAATTCATGAACAAACGCTCAGAACGATACCAAATACATTAATACATCACCCTGTCGTAGTATCGCGCAATAGATATAGCGATGTCTATCCATGGGAACATCATCGAATTAATCTCCATTCGCTACAATTTGGCTATATAAATGCATCGCCCATTGCACTTCGCACTGCAAATGGAAGTGGAGAGGAGCAGGAAAATTATATTGCGACGCAAGGGCCAAGGGATAATGGACATGACGGGGGATTGTTTTGGGAAATGTGTTGGCAGGAGAATGCAGAAGTGGTGGTGATGCTGACGAGACCGGTTGAAGAGGGAAAGGAAAAGTGTGGTGTTTATTACGCGGAGGATGTGGACGAGGTTAAGATGATTGGGGACTGGGAGGTTAGATGTGTTGGGAAAGAAGAAGAGGGGGGGACTGTTCGGAGGACATTGAAAGTTAAGAGGATAAAGAGAGCGGCGAGTAGTGTGAGCACGAAAAGTAGTGCGAGTGTTGGGAATGGAACGGTCGGTGCGATTGAAGCAACAGCAGAGGATTACCCTGGGACAGAAAATGAATCGGAAAATACAACGGAGGAATTACAAGAGGAAGAAGCAGAGGCGGAAGCGGAAGTCGAAGAACGTACAATCCACCATTTCCTCTTCGAATCTTGGCCCGATAATGACATCCCTCAATCTCCCGCCGATATACATGCCCTCCTCTCCCTCCTCGACGTCTCACGCGCAGCCAATAATCATTCAACCACGCCTCGCATAATTCACTGTTCGGCAGGTGTCGGTCGTACTGGCACATTCATCGCGCTCGATCACCTTCTGAGGGAATTAGAAATGGGTCATCTGGATGGGTTATCGAGAGATAAGGATCCGGTCTACGAAACAGTAAAGAGACTGAGGGATCAGAGAATGTTGATGGTGCATAGGGTTGCGCAGTTTGTGATGATTTATAATGTTCTGAAGGAGAAGTGGTTGGAGAGAGAAAGAGAAAGGATTCCGAAGGAAAAGGAGGGAGATACGGATATTGAGGGGGAGGCTGAGACTCCTGGGGCTGGCTCGGTGAAAAAGCGGAAATTTGGTGGGCTGGGCCGCACAAGTGAGGAGAGTAGAAATGGAGCTGGTGTCAAATCTCCCCAAGTGTGATACGATTTATCACCAAATCAAGATCTTTAATAGCGGTCTTGGTTGGAAGAATCTACTTTGGTGGGAGTGTATGCAGAAACCCATGCTACAAAAGATACATTGGAACGAAATGATAATGGGGTGCTATTAAATATGTACAGATATGTGTGACGAATTCGCATGGAAGAGTTGGACTTGCTCGGGTACATATCAATTTATAGGCGTTGGAATTAGCACTGGCGTTGGCATTAATAATATTAGGCCGGCTTGATTGGGAGGCAATAAACAAAAAGTTCATGGATGGATTGTTATTGCTTGAGTGGGATTGTTTGGATTGGATTGGATGGGATGGGATGGGATGGGATGGGATGATTAGGAGTTTTATGAGGAGGAGTATAAGATGGATGGGATGAAGTGGGTCTGATATTGTCTTCGTTTAGCCTTATCTTCATGCACTTGAATTTTTATCTTTCCTCTTTGTGGAATCTTGGGTCTTGAGTTCGTCTCGGATGTTTATTCGTCTGTCCGTCTGTCGGCTGGAGAGATGGACGGTATTCATTTCTTTTAATGTGTGGAGTGTGGATGTATAGTTGAATGCTCTTCTTCTTCTTCTTCTTCTTCTTCTTCTTCTTCTTCTTCTTCTTCTTCTTCTTCTTCTTCTTCTTCTTCTTCCTTGATCATACTATAGTTAGGTAGCAGGTATTCATAGGTATTTAATGTAGCAAAGCAGGGTGGATAATAGGTTGAGAGTGGGTGAGATGGTGATACATATATAGTTGGAGAGTACTGTATAGTACATTGCTTGATCAATCGATCGGAGATGTGATGTGATGAGATGAGATGAGATGTTGAAATGAACGTTGGAAGAGATTGGTGATTTGTTTGTGTGATTTGTTTGTGTGTTTTGATGTTTTGGGGTGGGTGGTGTGTGGTGTGTGAAGGGTGGTGTTTGAATGTTTGGGGGGGAATTCGGGTGGTGAGTATATTGTATGGTTGTCCACGGGTATGTATGTATGTATGTATGTATGAGATCCGAAAGTCTTGTAAGACCTAAGGGCCTCGAAGATAAAATCGGATTGTACGTAAGACGTGACAGGAGAGAGGGTTATGGTTCAATGCTACAATGCTACAAATGGCGGCGAGCGAATCAAACAAAAATGAAATAAGAGCTATTATCCAGTGGTACAATTAGCTGCAAACATTGTAACATATTCATTATCCAAATTCCAATCAAAACTGTAATATTATCATCATTGAAATCTATTTCTTCACCGGTATCAGTAATGGCCGTTGCAGTGCGAATGTCGACCATTCTCTTCTAGTTTTCCTTTTCTTAATACTAATTACCATGCTCTATCAACAGGCTCATGCAGTTCGTTCGTCTCTAGTGGTTCGATGGATCGGCTAGTAGGTAAGCTTGGGGTTTTGGATATGCTATATCTCATCTATCTTTCTGGATTCTTTAAGGATCGAGGCGTGTAAAAAATCACTATCCACATTCCCGATGCATTCGGTTAGCAATTTGTCGACAACGAATGGACGATCGATTGATACCTACGAATTGGCACCTTCACGGTCTTCCCACTAGAATGAATGAATGGTGAGCATTCTCGAGCTGACTTGGAATTTGTACTTGGATGGTTGGCTAAACGGAGAAACTGAATAGTTGCTACTGTTCAATACTTGTTGCTTTCGATAAGTGATCGAACTACTTCACATCGTCGTGAGAACCAAATCGTAAATTGGCTACCTGAAGAAAATGTAGGACCTACACACATATTCTACCTATTCAGGGCAGCTGATTTGTATCTGGTACACCGTCGCTTGAACCCCCTATGGCTTCGCGCCGTTCGTGTTCAAGGGCCGTGTCAGCATCACCATACCACGAGTGATGAGCTTTCTCACCGAGTTCTGCAAGGTAGAAGCAGGGAATCTCTCAGTTCGTATAACAGTCTTCTACTGGGGTGCATCAGCATCTCGTCCAGCTGGCGACCAAGGGGCTCAGCGACCGCAAAGCTCTTATCAATGTTTGTTTCGCCGCACACCCGTCAGGGTGGTCTTCCCGAAAGACCTGAAGGAGATTAGGAAATCGCTCTCGGGGCGATTGGCGGGAGGAACACTCTAGTGACTCAGAATTAGGCCAGGGAGATCGAGGCGGCGTTGAGGAAAAGTAGGGCGGAGCGAGAAGTGATGATCTATAAGGGCGGTCGACATTGTTTTGGTGTATTTATTAATCGATCTCATCCGAAGCAGACAGTGCAGGCAATACAAGCCCAGAAACAAACAATGCGATGGTCCAACAAGCATTTCAGATTGAGTACTCATTTCGAGGTTCTAGTTTGAAATTAGCGATAAACTTATTATTTTAAGCAGCACTGGTAGAACTAGCTGCGGATTAACTCATATCTCAGGTCTAGGTACATTGAAGAACAGTGGAAAGGGGGATCAACTCGAACCACAGGCAATCAAAAAGCATGGTAAGATGTGACTATACTCGTTTATTTTACTATCTGATTCTCATTTTCCTGCAAATTTCTAGAGACAAAAGTTCAGTACATGGGTCGTTTGTCATGCTGCACGTCTTTCGACCTTGGACCTTTATTGTTATGATGTAACGCTTTTGATATCCAACATGTACTCCAGCTGTAATTAAAAGCCCTTGAACAATGGGATAAAGAACAGGCTTAACATCCACGAATACCACAATTTCTTCCAAACAAAGTTATTGGATTTCTGATCCCGGCTCAGAAGCAATGTCTTTGACAAAGCCAAAGAGAACGCGGTCGGTACAACGGCACCCCCGTAGCCACTGTCCCAGAACCAGCAAGCTAGGTAGGTCAATTCGATAGATCCCACCGCAGCTAAGACCCGCGCCTCCATGTCACCGATTGCAATGGGAACAGTTCTTCGCCCAGAGAATTTATCCCTAGCTATGTCTCTCAGGTCCTGTACGTGGCTTGTGGTTGCGATTGTCACCAGAATGATGGCCAACCAGACGATGAGCCTAGAATTAGACGTCATAACAGAATTCTGAAGAACAATCTCCAAGGGTCCGGCCAAGAAGCATGTGATTCCAACTCCATTCAAGAAATTCTTTAGTAGAGGGTGAGAGTCTCCACCAAATTCATTGTACCAAAGACAAGCCGAAAGTAATAACACAGCGGGATAGAAACCACCAATCCAGAGAGATATTGCGGCCGTGATAGGATAAGACCCATAGAGGATGTTTGCTGTCTGCTTCTCACTAATTCTTCCCGCCGGTAGTGGGCGCCATGATTTGTTGAGTGCATCTTCCGTAACACCTCGCAGTTGGTTATGCATGTTAAATGCCAAGAGGAGACAAAATGATCACATAGCCATCCGTGGAAGTTTTGACAGAATAGATAATAGTGGTATGTACTCGCAATCGTAATATTCATGAGCGATCGAGGCGTTTAACAGTCCAAAAATGCTCCCTACAACAGGGAGATTATAGATGTCGTTGCGAACGAAGAGCCATGCTGTGCGTAAATGATACAGAACGTGATGGGACTGCACATGCAAAGCCTTGATTGAATATATGATAGTATCAGAGACGTAGGATTGATTTCGAGGCTTTAGGTGGATGTAGGCCATGATAGCTCCTGCGAAGATCTGATGCTATCATATGTTGAATCTATCTATAATTGTGAGGAATAGGAGTTCACTGAGGGTGCTTTGCACTATGTTTATATGGAGACCACAACACTCTACCTGGTAAGTTGCTTTTACTTTTCACTGAGCCGTTGACAAATTTGCTTCCTTGAAGAAAAGGGGTACATTCTTCAATTCAAACAAATTAAATATAAAATAGTTTTAGATAACAATATTATATTTAGGAGTCGTTTCTGCATTTTCGCGGCACATGTCGGCGGCACATGCTAGCGGCACCTGTAAGCTGAAATAAACTGCTGACTGAATTCTACAAAGGATATTTCTGGGGCCGAACTTGATATGCTAGGGTATACTCGCAAAATGCGATACAACATAAATTGCTGCGTTTCATGTGCCTATTTCATCCTTCTCATTTCCCATTCTTGGGGTACGCGGTGGGGAGGAGATGGAGAGGAGAGGTTGACCTGGGACTCTGCTCTCAAGTTGCTCTCGCGTTGAACAAACATTCTCTCAATGAGCGGTCGATAGGTGACCGCGCAACATGCTACAATACCAGTACAAATCTCAAGGCCAGAAAGGATCCCCGGTAATGCATCGTCCCCTGTCAGATTTAGCTTGGAAAATGCGACGAGATCAAGCAATGTACTCACACGTCGGATCATATGACGTCAAAACGTTGCTTGCGTAGAACAGCCGTGCGATACTGACAATACATGCTCTGAATGGCTATGGTTACTGTTGTTTCGAGTAGGAGTCTGCTATTAACTTCATAAACTTACATGCTACCAGCTGCGAAAGCGAAGGACAAAAGCACTTTTCGTCGAGTAATCATTTGCAGTTTCCACAGCTTGGGGCATTGGAAGTCACGAGCATGGCAAAATCGAGCAGAACGTTGAATATGCCAATGACAAGTATGACTTTACCATAATCAATACAGCTGCCTTGTACGGATAAGTCCCAGGCGATATCAATAGGGTAGCAGTTGAAAAGAGTGGCAAAGAAAGCAGCCATGGCCCATGAAGTAACAATCATACCGATTGCCCATAGTGTATACCGAAACCGCCGAGTTGGGAAAATTCGAGCATAGAGAAACAATACTACAGATGATGTGGTCAATGTTTTGCGTTGAGAGAACTAGAGCGATCATAGACTTACTAGAATATTTCACAAAGGCCATTCCAAATATATAGATACTAGCGACAGTGATAGTGCTCTGTCTGCTTTTAGCCTTTTGTCAAATAATTTCAAGAAACTTCACCTACAATCGCGAATCCTCGTAGATTGGTCAAATGCAAGACATGTCGCCCTTCCCCAAAGCGAGAGGTATAGCTAAATCCAGCAGAGTAAACTACGAATAGCATCTTATTTGTTCAGGAAGGCTTCCACAAAGACGAGCAGAATGTAACTCACATAGGCAACAAAAAGACAGATGTCGTCCTTTCCTATACCAGATGCGCTCATTCTCCGTGCCATGAATCTCATAACCACGGACACTGTCGCTGCACCAACCATGATGCCATTGGAGATGTGCATTGAGGGTACCAACGTATCGTTGATATGTTCCTGCATATATTGGATCTGCTCCGGTGTGGGAGTAGTAGGCATGATAGGATATACAGGTGACGTGCTGTACACGCTTTACAACCTGGAATCGCCTCACAAAATTCGTTCAAGTGAATGTAAGCTTTAGAAAATATTAATACTTACGTATCCACAAAGTCTCTTAAGAGAAGTTACAGTGACCCACAAAAATAAAGGGCCGAAATGCGTATTTCGCGTTTTCTACACAACTAAATCTTTAACACCATATTTTTAAAATTTTATTATTCAACAACTATAATTCTGAATAACTTCAAATCAAGATATTTTTGTATAGAGAAAGAAACTTACTTTATATAAAAAAGGATTGATTATAGGGAATTGTATAGTTGAATTGTTATTATATAAAATAAAAATCGAATTTAGATTCTTTTATAATGTAGTGAAATCGATTATTTAATATAAAGAATCAAAATTATAAAGAATCTTTAAACCTAGAAAAAGTAGGAATATTAAATATTTCTTTTGAGATTGTAGATTGATATTATGATATATACATTTATATCCCAAAGCAAAATTTGAAACATATTAATAGGAGATAGACCTAAAAATAAGTAATATCTATATTAAGGACTTATGTAGATTCTATAGGATCACTTATTGATATACTAAGAAGTGTTTTGAGTTTAAAAAGGAGTATACTAGGTTGAGATTAGATTAATACAAGTGTTGGGTATATTAGGATATTGAAAGATGAAAGCTTTATATATGAAATAACAAGTGTTTCGTAGAGTGCGGGTATAGAAAAGAGATTAAATGAATATTTGGAATTTCTACCCAGAAATGGGATTCTGCTTTAATCATTACCTATAAGTTTGAGTAGAATATTAAAGTTATAATATAAATCGCTTTTTAAGATAATAAAAGAATTCTATTATATATAATAAAGTAGGATTGGGAAATTAAAAAATATAAATATTCTGCGAAGTTATATATTCAGGTTTTGGAAGATATATTTCTTAAGGAGTATTATAATCCCTTTATTTTTATGTAGAATAATATATCTATATATAT
>PQXL01000419.1:0-35356 GCA_004916875.1 Botrytis galanthina
TGAGTGAGTGAGTGAGTGAGTGAGTGAGTGAGTGAGTGAGTGAGTGAGTGAGTGAGTGAGTGAGTGAGTGAGTGAGTGTACTTGGGTATGTATGTATGTATGTATAAATTTGCTAAATAGAGATGTGTGAATCATATATTCAAGATGAGTAGATGAGTAGATGAGTAGATGAGTAGATGAGTAGATGAGTAGATGAGTAGATAGATGGATGGATGGATAGATGGTTAGTGATTCAGATTCTTTCGTCTGGTTTTGGTTTTGGTTCTGGTTCTGTTCTGTTTTGGTTTGGTTTTGGTTTGGTTTTGGTTTATTGTGTGGGAGGTTAGGGTAGGGTATATTATTATACTGTTTCTTTGAGATTGGGGCAGGGGGTAGGAGGAAGGGTGTGAGGAAGGGTATGAGGAAGGGTATGAGGAAGGATAAAGACAAGAAACCCATATTGGTAAAGTATTGCTAGAGTATCGCTCGAGTATTGCTAGAGTAGAGTAGAGTAGAGTAGAATCGACAAGATCAGGGTTATGATTATGATGGTGATGGTGATTATGGCTAGATATGATCATACCCACAAGGAAAGACATAACTACAACTACACCAATAACTTTACTTCCAGCCATGCTCATGAACAAGTGAAAGGACATGACTACCTAATATCAAGATATCTATTATCATCACCATGGAGAAAGACATAACACGTATATCAATACCCATGGACCTAGCTACTCCCCCCCAAAACCGTATCCGAGATACCTACCTACCTACCTAGGTACCTTAACAGATATCTATTTTTAGCTTTCAGATCTTCGACATAAAGAAAACCAAGGAGGAAGAAAGGAAGTGAATATGAAATATGGGGTATGGGGCATGAAGTACGCGTAGATCACGGGTATACAGGCGTAGATATTTATAGATTTGATACCTACCTACCTATCTAAATATAGGATAGGATAGGTAGATAGGATGAAGACTCGATCAGAGAATGAATAACTAGAACTTTCCCTAGGTGTTTCCTTAATCTGCCTTTAAAGTAACATCTGTCCCTGTATCCCGAGATGTACACCGTAACGAGACAAATCGTAGGTACTTTGAGTTTAAGTGATTTTCAATCTATAATTATATTATAATTTCTGTTTGTTTTGTCTACAATGGTATTTTAGATCTCTTCAGAGTACTCCTGACTTATCATTTTTCGAAAATTATTATTGTGTTATTGTTCTTTTATATAAGTGTAGCTCTCCCCATGCCTCTCTTCTGGCTCGGTTATAAAATAAATACTAAGAAGATGATGTTTATGTATACAATAATTATTTCTAAAAACAAGCTAACTTTATTAAAGAATACTATTATATGGATTATCTATTCCGATAATAAAAACTCTCCCAGATGGACATCCAATGGCGAGTTTGGAGCCGGTATGCGAGATAGTAAAGATTTCAGGCCGGAAGTCGGGTGGCAACCAAAGAAGGTTCTGGTCATTCCATGTTACCCAAGACTCATTGATACTTAATCCTTGAAGGTGGCTTCTACTATTTATTGCTCGAGAAGATGAAGGCAAAGGGATGTTACTGTTTACATTTAACCTAAAGCAGCCAATGTCTGTAATCAAGATTGAGTTTGTGATATCAAATGATAAATTTCTGGCGCCAATGTGGTCTTCGAGTGTGTGCTGCAGTGTGCCTGTAGCTGTATCCCAGATCTTGATTGTGTGATCGTCCGATGCTGATGCTAACAGCTTCGAGTTGGTTGAGAAAGCGATTGAGTTAACCCATTTACTATACCTTTCGAATGTTTGTTGTAATGTGCCTGTAACTATATCCCAGATTTTGATTGTGTGATCACGCGATGCCGATGCTAGCAGTTTCGAGTCAGCCGAGAAAGCGACCGAACGAACCGAACCACTATGCCCTTCGAGAGTTTGCTGTAGGTTGCCTGTAGCTGCATCCCAGATCTTGATTGTGTGATCGTGTGATGTCGACGCCAGCAGCTTCGAATCGGCCGAAAAAGCGACCGAGTTAACCCAATCGCTATGCCCTTTGAGCGTTTGTTGCAGTTTATTTATAGCTGTATCCCAGATCTTGATTGTATGATCGCGCGATGCCGACGCTAGTAGTTTCGAGTCGGCTGAGAAAGCGATCGAGCGAACCGAACCACTATGCCCTTCGAGCGTTTGCTGTAGTATGCCTGTAGTTGCATCCCAGATCTTGATTGTGTGATCGCGCGATGCTGACGCCAACAGCTTCAAATCGGCTGAGAAAGCGATCGAGTGAATCAAATTGCCATGCCCTTTGAGTGTCTGAATGGCTGCATTCCATTCCAGATCTGTATTTGGCTCCTGTAGAATCCAGCCAGGAGTGTAATTATGGAATGTATTTCGAATGATACTTTCTTTTGGAGCGAAGATAAGTGCAGAGGAGTAGAGTTGGAGGGGCGAAGAGTCAATTATAGAGTAGTAGCTGAGGATAAAGCGCTTTGCATCGTAGAGGAACTTAGATATTTCGCTGCCTTTTACTGGCTTAAAACTTATATTTAGTAGATACTTGTAATTGGGAGTAGCGGGTGACATACGTCTATTATAGCCATCAAGCTCTCTACCATCCCAACACTTTCTCGTAGCCTTTCAATCAAGCTTAACGATTCAAGCCAGTGAAGAAAATGACACTTGAGGAAATTGTGGACTTGATCGCCATCGTATATACTACTTCCGCTTCCCTTCAAGTGATATACCCAATACTGGCAAGCATATTGAATTTCGGATGGTAGGTGAAAATCTATCGTTTGTTTATCAATATCCGCTCGTGGCTTTTCTAGTGACCGAAGATTGCAAATATCTTTTTTGAGATTTACGCCCGTCGATAAGAGTTCAATACATCGAATCGCTAACTTCTTGTGAGTATCTTTCTCATCAACCCAAAAGGGATTCGTCTCGCGCTTCTCAGTATCAGTGAGAAAGTCCCGGAACGACAAATGGAGCAATCGTATAGGGTGATCAGGACGAGAGGGGATGCTTAGAACGGAGTGGAGGAGATCTGTTCTGCTGTCGACTGTACCTTCAGGAACTCCAAGGAGTCGATCGAGAGAAGTAGCGGAAAGAGGGCTAGCAAGAATGACGATTGATCCAACGACTTGCTTGAAGCCTTCTAATAGGTCTGTTCTCTCTGAAAGAGTAACTCCGACGAGTAGCTGATCTAGGACTGGAAGATACGTTGCATCAGGTTTAGACGCTTGGTTTCTACCCTGGTATTTCAGAACCTTGGCAAGCTGATCCTTCGGTTGGCCGCATTTTCGGTCATTGACGAACCGGCAGACAGTTGTAGCAAAAATAAACGATGGGATGGTCATTCCGGCTAAATTTTGAACAACTTCGTGACCTGGCCAATCCGCGCGTAATTGCTGGCTTTGAGTGACTGATTTGTTGTAATCTTCTCGGATTACTGCCAGTTTGTGTTCTAGGAATAAAGAGATATCCGCCTTAAGAATTGACTCTGAAATTTGATGGAGATTCAATCTTGCACGTTGACGGTGTATATTCTCAAAGTTCAAGCGAATCGGATGCTCTGGCCTGCTTGTCAAAAAGAATCTGACACGTGGTGATGCAACGTACATCACTTGTGAAAAAAGGCGAATGATAGTTTCAACGTCCTCTTCTCGATCGCACTCGTCAAGAGCATCAACCACAATCACTATGCTGCAAGACTTCTGAGGATCGATTCGTATCTTCTTTAACGGTTGCAAGACAAGTGCGTCAAATTGTTGCCACAAAGCCTTCCCAGAGATTTCTGGGTCAGCTTCGATCGCATCTCGAACATGTGGTGCTAAGGAAGGTAATTTTTGGACGAGCTGAGTGACAATTGTTGCAAAAAACATTCCTGCGTGGCCACGGTCGCCTTCACCCCTCTTAAAGAAGAAACTGGCACCGAGTTCTCCCTTGTCGGCAAAGTTTTGGGCCACGGTGCGGGAGATTGTAGACTTGCCAGTGCCCGCCTTTCCATTTAACCAGAATATGCGATCGCTGCTTCGATCGCGAGACCAGCTATATATGCGCCGAAGGAGTTCCGCTCGTGTGCCTTGATAGCATCGGGCATTGTGTTCTTCGTCGTGGGAGTCAAATGCGGCATTGTCGGCAGGCCGCAGTTTATCAAGTACGAATTTTTGATGACTGTTAAGAGTTTGTACCCTATAGACATCATCGTCAGCTTCTGCTATTTGAAATACAAATGAAAGCACGAACTCTTGGTTGACTCGGAGACTGAAAGATATATTGTCCTTGCAATTTCCGAGTTTCTCTATGATACTATCCACCTCATTGCTCTTGAAAGGCCATCTCAAGGCGCGTATACCATAGCGACTCATTAATTTGTTTTTCCCTCGAGGCACGAGCTTTGCCTCCAGCTGGCAGAGGTGCTCCTGGCAGTCTTCGACTCCCTTACGCAAGCCCTGCGGATCTTGCAATCTTACACCATTTGAATCGTTACATATTGAATGAACATTCTCAAGTATTGCTTTTAATTCTTGAACCTCACTTTGGAGACGTTTGATATCTTCTTGAGCATTCTTAACATTTGTATAGTATTCGGAACACTGTGAGTCAACTTTGACAGATAAATCAATAACTGTGATAACACTAGAGACAATTCCGAGAGCCTCTGCCATTATTGTTGCAATAAAGCAGATGAAGAGAGTATATAATAGACATCTTTATTTGTAAGGCCGAGGTTCGAGTTGTGACGAGGTTGCATACATGGCTGAGGACTAGGTACGGGTAAATCTCAAAATAAACATGGGTTTATAATACCCGGATTTCGAACGATTAGATCTTCAAGATTGCGAAAATTGTATTTCCAGCACCCTTATATAGTTGTTATAATAGTGAGGTAATATTGGCTCTAAGCCTTCTCTTTGTTGGGCGTTATTCATAAGCGCAAGAGAGAATACAGAATGAAAGATGTTGTTGTAATCTATGAGAGTATAATATAATTGAGGCCAGAATGTGTGCCTTGCATAAAGACTCGCCGTTGCGGATGGCGCTCCACTTTTGCGCCATACCTATAAACTATATAAGAATAGTGATTAGATGAAGTTTAGCGAGCCTAAATGTAAATTTAGTAAACTGCAAGTTGACTAACATATATCACTAAACAATAAAACAAAAGCTATCTCCCTACCTAGGTATATTAGAATAACTTTTGAAATCTATTCCTTTCCTTTCTATATATCTTTAAAATTTGGAACCATCTTATTTCGAAATAAAACTTTTCTTAATATACTTTGAATTAGAAAAAGACTTTGATAATTATAGTTAAATAAAAGTAAATAGTAGAAATACCAATCGATAATATAATTGAAATGATTAATAATATAATCAATCATATTCTTTTTCTTATTGATTAAATGATTTCTCTATAAAGAAATAGCTAAATAGAATATGTTATTAATAGCAATTCCGTAGACTTGCTCCGAAATTTTTTGATTCCAAAATTACAGATTTGTCTCGTTACAGGGTGCATCTCTAGACAGACGTTAGGTATCTTCGCATATTCCTTTCTCATGTCGTAAACTTTTTGGACTATGTTCTTCTTAGTTCAAGTCAAATCCCAATGCATTACTCGCATTCAAAATAAAATCAATATCAAAGTAAACACAGAGAACAAAAAATAGAAGATAGAAATCAGAAAGCTAGATTTGGGTATTGAATTGTGTAGCTCGCATAATGTGTATCATTCGTATCTCATCATATTTTCATCGAACTTCTTCCACTAACCTCCCTCATGGACATTGAGCACTCACTCTCCGGTCACTTCTATTCCCATGATTTAGGCCCCACCAGCAGCCTTAGCAGCCTTCTTTTTCTCCTCAATTGCCTTCATTTTGGCTAATTTCTTTTCCTGATTCTTCGTCAATTTTCCTGTACCATCTCCACTTCCTTCAACACCTTCTCCGCTTGTAGCTTCCTCTCCAGCAACAGGAGCAGCCTTCTTAGCATTTGGGTTCCCCCCCCAAACCAACTCCTTTCTGGCGAAAAAGTCCGCCACAACCTCATCTGTGATTTTTGCTCTTCTCTCCTGGAATGCCTTGACATATTTTTGCAATTCCTGAATACACCTTGCTTTTAATTCTCCTGTAAGCATTTCTCCAGATCTATATGCTTTCTTGATACTTTCTAATTCCTCATCGTCTTCTAAGAAAAATGTCAAATATTGATATGAAACGTCTTTTTCTGTATCGCCTCCCTTTTCTCTTTGTTCTTGCTCGCTAACTTGTCCACCACTGAATGCATATCTGTTGATTTTATTCTTAATCTTGTTGGGTTCATCGTACATAAAGATTGCAGAGGTATCGACTGAAGCGCTCATTTTGGAACCGGGACCTTGAAGAGCGTCGAGGAAACGAGCGTGAATAAGTGCGGGTTTGGCATAATGGAGACGAGCGGCTACATCGCGGGTCATACGGAAATAAGGATCTTGATCAATGGCGCAAGGAATCAGGGAGGGAATTTGAGTAGTTTTGGATTCATCAGTGCCGAAGATGTGTGGGAAGGAGTTAGCGAAGGATGTTGCGCCTTGAACAGCTCCGAAATGGATTTTGCCTATGCAGGAACTGGAATTGTCAGTAAAATACAAGTATTTGGGCTTATAATCTTTTACCTATCATTGAAGCCAAAGACAGCGCGTGCAACGTTCAATGTAACGTGTTTGGAGATTCGGGTAACGTTCTTGTAAAATGCTCCCCCCATGTAATCATAATCGCTAAAGATGAATGTCTTCTTGGGGTCGAATCCAACAGCAATGATATCTTTCGCATTACTATTGGTATAACTTTGAACTTCCTCAATTGTACGTTTCTCGGAAAAGATGTATTTCTCATCATCTGTAAGCATGATGATCAATGGAACATCAAATACATCTTGTAACCATCTGTGAATGAGTCATCAGTATGATTCGAAAAATTGCATATTCTGTACCATGCTTCTAATGCTTGGAGAATGTGCGAAGCTGAACTCTTTTGAGAACTCAAACTTACTTTGTAAATTCAAAAGGAACAGTATGTCCAATATGCATACTATCACTACTTGGCCCTCGTCCCGTATACATGAAGAATGGTTCTCCCTTCTCATGGCGATCCAGCATAAGATGCAAATCACGATGACTGAAGACAATTCCTCTTCTCATGAACCTATGAGGCTTATGACCAGTCACCTCCTCGAATCTCTTTAAATCCGCCTCCTCAATTTTCTTGGTTCCAAACTCATCGATCAAAGTCAAATAATTGATAGCTTTTGCGATTCCATCTGCGCCAATTTCTCCAGCAACATTGTACGGGTCGACGGTTTGTTTACTGGTAGGAGCATCATTTGCCAGACTGGCAGCGAGAGTGGGTTCCACGTCTGTCATGGTGGTGAATAAGAATTGAAGAAGAGTGTTTTGGAAATGGAGGAGGGGTTATTTGTTCTTTATTATTGAAGGAGGGGAAATTATTGCCATCCAATCATCCGATTTGTAAGCGGTGAAGGAATTGATTAAAGGATCACGTGATGAAAGATCTCCAATAAGGAATGCTTTGATGCAGCTGACTGTCGTTGAGCTTTGAACCATTGAAGCTCTGCGGGGTTTGCTAGTGTCTTTTTGGATATGATGAGTATGGTAGTAGAGTATATATATATATATATATAGTAAAAGCTTCAGATGTTCTCTTTCAATTCCCATTTCATTGCTGTTTACCTCTTTAAATGTTGTGATTCATCAAAATTCATTCCACAACAATTCGCATCAATTAATTCGCCCATCTTCATCTCCATCTCCATCACACTAAACCCGAAAAAAATAGAAAATCCGGGGAAAGGAATCAGGCGAGCAAATCCCTTCCAGAAGCTTTCCAATCCAAATCATCAAGATCAACAATCATACCACTAGCATTCGATTCCTCATTCGACTTTCTTTTCTCACTTCATTCTTTTCCCTACCTCCTGCCTTCACTGCCCGACACCTCTTGTACCATCACCGCAACTATATGTATATCACGAACAATTCAACAATTACACAACTAATCAACTAATCAATCCCCAATAAAATCCATAATCATGGTCAAATTCTTCGAATCCTCTTACTCTTACGATTACTCTTTCCCTGCTGTCACATTCGCCTACTTCCTCCGTTATCCAAATCCGCACAGCACACATGTGCTCTCCACCGATGTGATATCGCGCACCGTGTGTCCCGAAACAGGTCGTCTGCGTACCTTGCGCATCCATCGCAAATCCACTCGTCTACCATCCGCAGTCCTCAAGCTCCTACCCAAAAGCGTACTTGGCAATGTGAGAAGCGATAGAAGCGAATCATATATTCTAGAAACTTCGGAAGTGGATATTAAAGAAGGATGGATGAAGACGGAGAGTAGAAACTTGGATTGGACGGGTATCTTGAGTGTGGTGGAAAGGCAAGATTTTCACAGAGCAGCAGATAAGGAAGTGCGTGAGGAAGAATTCATTCAAGGCTCGGGAATGACGGGTGTCAAGACGCAGGTTATGTTCCGCAGTCGACTTGGTGATCGATTGAGGGCGATGAGGAAGGGAGAAGAAGGCGAAGAAGAGAAGAAGGGATGGTTGGCGAATTGGAGTACCAAAGGAGTGCAAAGAAGTATCGAGGCCATTGCTAGCAGGAAGACAGAAAATCAATTGGGAAAGAGTAAGGAGGGAATGATGGTTGTGTTGGAAAGGATGCGAAATGGTGGGTTAGTGGGGGTATTGGACGGGATGAGGCGGGATAGGGAATTGATGTTTGCGGGCATGGAGCGAAAATTTTGAATGATGAAATATGAGATATGAGATTACATATGAAGATAGCACGAGGGCGAACATATACCGATACGGCGAGAGGACAGCGGTGGGAAAAGAGATGAGAAAACGCTCTTTCACGATCGTGATCACTCTACACTTTCATTAGGCGGCGGGCCTTTGTATTAAAGCACACAAGTAAACATACGGGAGCGAGGAGTTTGGGGGACGATTATCAGGCGTTTTTGAGATAGTCCACTCTCATTGATTTTTTATCACATTGTATGAAAATATATCAAAATCTGAATAGCTTTGTTACCTTTTACTTTATGCATGAATCTACTTTTGCTGTGTCAATCATATACATCATCAATCCAGTAAACGGGATCTTTCAGAGAATGTGATATTTTCGGATTGACGTGTGAAATGAGAATAATCTATCGATATTGCGTATCAAAGCACCTCAACAAATTTGGGAATACTAGGTATCCTTCTTCCCCTTCGCCACGGGCCAACATCGCCTCTCGACATCGAAATTCCAGTTTTGCTCAACAACACTTTCGAATATTTCAATTTCTAAACCTCATTCGTTCTCTCTGCTCTCGGGCTTGATTTCGTGTGTAAACTTGGACTGTTTAGTTTTGAATTAAGGCTTGTTTTGTTCTCTGTGCCCAGGTGTGTCCCGACAAGCGGCATCTATGTGTACAATCACCGGTGAGCTCTTTCACAGTAAATTCGAATCACTGAGATGATTTTTTATACTAGTATTTAAGAATCAATTCATATGTTCATTTCATCATACACATTATAGTCATGCATCATCTCTCTATCTATCCATCTTCACTTTTCCACACCCATTACCCATCACATCTAAAATTGCATACCTCCAACATACTGTCTCTTAATTGGTGGCCCGGTACCATTTCCAAGAGGAGCCATACTCTGCACTACATCCTCCTGTGTGGTAAATGGTACTGTGCTCGACAAACTATCGATTCTTCCCAACAGATACTCGAGCGTTCTATACGACGCACTAGGAGCATACTGAGGAACCATGTGACCGCTCAAATCGATATACACAAATGTGAGGTTTCGCTCTGTGTGTGTTGTGCCCAAGACTCCCGAAGCAGCAAGAGTGGAGTCGGAGAGCTCGGTATGGTATGGGACGTAGAAGGGATCGGAGGGTTTGCTTGTGAAACCTTGAGCTCCGCCCCAGGTCATGTTTTGGATCATGAGAAGGGTGCCGTTGGCGATGAGGACCATGTCTAAAGCGCCGTGGCCGATAACGGTACGTTTGGAACGTTCGATGACGGAGGGGAGGACGGAGAGACCGGAGGGGAGAGAATTATCTGTTCCGTTTACGAAGACGTCAATGCTAGAGCATGATTCCCATTCAATCGCAGGAGCGTTGATAGCCTTTTGAACATCGGTGCGGTTGAAATAGACGGAGGCGCCGGCAGGTAGATAGGGATTGGAGCCGGGGAATCCAAGGACGTCCCAGAGTTGGGGGCAAGTGGTGGCCACTTGGTAAATGTCCCAACAAGGGTTGACGCTGAAGACTTCATTGTAGATCAAATCAAAGACGTCGCATTCGTCAGTGGTAGAAATTCCGTCGTCGCCTGTGCCAGGGAGAGCGGATGGGAATGGCCCAGATGGTGGGTAAGTAAGGTATTTGGCGAGATAATCAGTGTAGCCGCAAGAATCAGATACATTGTGAATTTGTTCAACGAAGGAATCATTGAAGGGGAAGAGACCACCCCAGTAATCAACGAATTGAACTGCGGGGATCTGTTCTTGAACGGCATCGTAAGAAGTAGAAGGGTCGTAGATCATGGTTGCTTCTAGGTTGTAATACTATTTATCATCAGCTTCAATTCATATTCAGTTGATGATGTCGGAGTACTCACAGTAGAAGTATCGTTCTTGTTAAACATAGCATCGGCAATGTATGGAACATAGTATCCTGCATACGATTCACCAGTGATGAAGATCTTTCTCCCTTGCAAAGCGAAAGTGTCGACGAAATTCTCCCAAAATCCGAGGAACTGGGCAGCGGCTTCTTCTTCGCTAGTAGCAGAAGGCACACCTTGGGAGAAACCAGTACCAACGGGTTGTTCGACCCAAACAACATTGGTAAGGTTTACCCAAGTCCAAGGGTTCTGAACAGGAGCGTAGGTACCGTATTGCCAGATCCAAGGTCCGTTTTCTTGGATTAATCCTTCGAGGGATGAACATCCTGGCTAGAATAATAGTTAGTTAAATGTTGTGGATATTTATATACAATCGGTGAAGTCACTTACACCTCCATTAAGCCAAATGAGAATTTCATCAGAAGCCAATTCATTTGTCGATGGGTAGAACCAAAAGTATAATTCTCTTGTCTCATTTGCGGCTTTTGAAATTGGCAACAAACCAGCATATGATTCTCCAGCATCGAAAGGTACATCTGGGATAGCGGAACCATTCACACTGAATTCTATTAAAGTTATTAGTGGTTTTTCTACAATGTTGCATTCGTAATACTTACTAGCAGTGGAATTAGTCAAGTATGGAAAACTAGAATCCCTCTTTTCATGTTTCTGCTCTCCTCTTGCAGCCGCATCCCTAGCTTTATGGGTTTGCTTGTCCTTCTTTCCAACATGCCTCAAACTTCTTCCAGAATGAAGAGTGGCGTCGGCGATTCCACCTGCAATGGCAAGAGTCGAAACTACTGTTGAGAAACGCATCTTGGCTGATCACTCAAGTAACAAAACTCGGATCGTGTGAAAATATTGCGGATAAAGAAGAATATCTTTAACGCGAGGGATCTGGGAGAGCTTTAAGTATTTCTAAAGCTGCTATCCCAAAAGTAATGAGAGCTTAGAGCTATCGGAGCTGTCATCTCAAGTAAATTTCCATGATTATGACGATGTGGAGGGACTACCCTAGTCCTGATTCATGGTTCTTGAACTAAGACATTGAAGATTCACCATCCTTTCACCGCAGTTACCGTACCTTACACACGATGTAACCCAATCTCAACCTATGATCGCGAAGATATGACATGAATTGACATGGTGTTGAAAGGTACGAGGGGAATGGATTGGACGCCAGTACATCTTTCCCCGTTTTTGATAAACTGGAGATATCAAAAAGTCAAGGTAGGCTCGCTTCCCGGCTTTAGTTCTCTTATTCGCCTCGGTCCTCTATGCACCTGCCTGTTAGAGTTTAGTGATTAGATACTTATTCACCAGTCAACCGTTATGGTTTGATAGACCCGATGATATCAGTAATGAATATTTCGCTCATCATGTAAATGAATCAAGATGGACGAGAAAAAGGCATAGATAGGAAGTTACGGCATCCCCCTCGAGCCTGCCTCCCTGCCTCCACCATTCTCTTTGATCTGTTTATGAATTGATGAATCGAAGAATTATCAATCATCCCAAGAGACAAAATGCAGCAACAAGTATAGAACATTCCCCGCCCTGTGCATATTTTCAGGTACGATAAGCTCAAACCAAACTTCAAAACCCAATCTATTTCTCGAGCAAAGGTGGAGTTTACCAGCCTGCAAGCATTGGTAGGCCTTCTATCTTCAGGCGAGGCCGCGAATATCAAGAACAATAACAGAAAAACTACGAGTTTGTGTCAAAATATTGACATGAGAATATCGAGTGAAGTTCCATCATATCAATCCATCGTATTGAAATAGTTGGAAGGCGTACCTCACTAAAAGATTGCCAAGTGCGGATAGTTGCATGAATCTGTACGATTTGGCTTGGCAGAAATATGCTTTTGCGACTGAAATTGTTGTCTTGTTCTATTTTGTTCCATCGGATTGTATTTGGTAATGAATTCTTTGATTCATTTGAAGATTATTAGAATTCTCCTCTCTACCAAGTATTCTCTTCAAGCTTCGCTTCCAAGCGCTCTCGTCCGTTGTTCTATTTTCACACCTCGAGTATCATCCATCTACTCCATAGTAAGACAATGAGCTCGCATATTCTTCTTACAGAGGTTGGAAGGGTAAGTATTGTCAATTACACTAAAAAACGATCAAATTTCTCCCCACTTTTAAGCTTTAGACCAATCAGATCACGACGCTGGTTGAATATTTATATGGTGAAATCTATCTGGCGAAAATATTGTCAAAATCACATTTCATTCAAAATTATTTCAATTTTATTCAAAATCATTAATTCTAATTAGATTTCGAAATTCGAATCCTATTTAGAGTCTATTTAAAACCTATTGGAAGCTTCAAATGCTTTAAATACTATTAAATTATTAGAATTGATAAAAAGCAAGTAAAAGCTTCAAATTTCGAATTTTGGGGGGGAATAGCTCAATATCTATTCGAATAGCTTAAAGCAGCAATAAATTCTCTAAAAACAGTAAGATTCCACTAAAAGTGGGGTTGACATTATTTACCCTTACAACCTCTGTACATACACTCATCACTCTCTCAATTGGATCATCAATCTTATATTATCTACCTATTTCTTCCATGCAAATACACAACTCATTTAACTCATTTAACTCATTTTATACATCTTTTATTACCCTCATCATCTCTTTTATACCCAAATTTTAATAAAACCTCCCACTGCTTCCTAATTTCTCGGCTCCACTTTTCTAACACTCTAAGCTCTAGCGTCCTTTCTCACTAGCAACGCCAGCTTTGGGACGAATCTCAGAACTCACATACCACCTCTCCGTCCTTTTGTAGAAAGTCAATTTATTAGTCCTTCGACCTTTTTGGACACAACTCTCTCTCTCTCTCTTCGTCAACAACCCACCACCCTCTTCCCTCCCAAAAAACCCTTCTTTCTTTTGGTAGTAGATTCAGTTGCATGTCCATATCAAAAGGGCTTTGCTTCTGATCTCTACCGTCCATTCCTTTAATACTAACTTACACATTTTATCACTCCTTTCTCATTTGCCAATTTACCAAATCAACTTATTCATCCATTTGTCGATTTTCAAGAATCAATTTGTCCCAATATCTCCAGTCTCCTCATCTTGGCTGCCAAATGTATGTCGAGAGTTTATTCCCAGATAAATCACCCATCTACCATTGCGATCAACTTTCTGCTACATCTTCTCGCATTTGTTTGAATGGGTTACAGGGAGGATATGCTAATTAATGGTCGCAGATTGGATCGTGGTCGTTGTGTCGCTCGTATTTCCATTTAACGATTTGAATCGAATAATTCTTCCTTTCGAATCCCGTACATCTCAACTCATATTTCTGGAACTGCGAGCGGTTTCTTCTTCGACACCATTTTACTTTTCACTTTAACCATATGGTATTCTTCTAAGGGTTTGTTCGGTTGTTGGTTATCGATCCGATCTTAGGCAACATGGCTACCATATCAACAACTACTCAAAGTGAGCTTAGCAGCCCTTCACAACTGCCTACCTTCGTTTTTCCCGCACGAGCTTCTCCATCTTCTATTTCCGCAACATTCCCAAGAACCTCAGGTCGGCACCCAATGTCTATACCCACCGAATTGCCAAGCTTCTCGTTCAATCCTTCGACGACGACAACACCATCGCCCGCGAGCCCTGCACTTTCCCCGCCAATCTCTCCATGTTTCGCCAATTTCGATCTATCAAACTCCCCTAGAGCGGCTGGACATCGCAGAGGTACGAGTGAGTTCATAGGTGGAGATGGCAAGGTAGGCTCGAGTGCGGGATTGATGAGCACAAGTCCAACCCAAGGGGAAAATGCTTTACCGCCACCTAATCCAGGAAGACGTGGACATGCACATAGACGTTCCGCTGCTGTGTCCGCACACGATATCAAAATGATTCTGAACCCAACCGCTCCAAATACACCGTCAATTCCACGAGGAGGATCCGCCCCAAATTCTCCATCTGGTCATGAGAGTCAACAAGGTGTAATTGGCCTCGCTAAATCTACCAGCAATGACGAAGCTTCTCCCCTCAAACCATTCAATCGTGCTCGTGTCGGTTTCTCGGACAATGTGGAGTTCATTCCTCGGCCCGTGAGCGTGGTGTCTAGTGACACATCTAGCACAGTCACAATGCGACCATCTCATTCAGTATCGAACTCTCTGAGCTCTGTTGTATCTGGAGGAACCGTTACTCCACCAGCTAATATCACTCCTCCGAATAAGGATCTTCTCGCTCTACCATCGCCCAACATTCGAGGAGCAGATTCACGACCCAGAACTGCCAACGCCATTCTAGACCCAATCAAGGATACAACTCAATCGACAGAGACTTGCCCATCTTCAAGACGACGTGGATCCATGCCATTACTTGATGATATCCAGGTTGCTGCCCCTCCAAGCCCCAGGAAGAAGTGGACATTCTTCGGACACGAGCCAGTATCTGGTAACTCGTCGCCAAGCCGATCACGCCCTGTCAGCTCGACGTCCACGGATAGACCGGAACCCAATGCGCCAGTGTGCTCGCCAGCAAGTCCCAGATTTGACCATCATGATATCTACTACATGCCATCCATCGAACCCTCAAGTTCACGTAGGTCTTCGATCTCTAGGAAATCTGGCAAGAAACAAAAGAAAGTCAAGTCATGGGCAGGATCGATATTGTCGAGGAAATCTCGCAGTCGCGGTCAGAAGAAAAAGGGAGGCCGCCGTTCTGCGACACCTCCTTTGCGTCCTTACTCGGCAATGAGTGACTCCGCAGCAGTTGAGATTCAGCCGTTACCTGTTCATGTTGAAGAATCCCCCGCTCCTGAGCAACCAGACTATGCATCATGGAAACCGAGACAGACTTATCCATCCGATGACGATGCCATGAGTCCTATTATTGATCTAGATGCCGCTCTTGGTCCGTTTAACACCCCTTCCTCCTACGGAGCCGAATGGGAATCGTCACAAAAGACAACATCCAAGAGACGAATGCATAGTGCAGCAGGCATGGGCGGATTCATAGGACCGGGCATGCATTATCATCGACGAGCTGAAAGTGCTCCTGAGATGGTTCCATTTGAAAATAGATTCGGCATACATCGTCTTGGTAGCAGCTCCACCATGGCTGATGTATTTGAAGAAGACGAGGAAGATGATGAATGGGAGGATACGAAGGCTTCTTCAGACAAAGATTCCATAGCTAGAACCGAGGATGATGATCAGAATGCTCTCGGCATCGACATCAAGATTGTTGACGCGGAAGGCGACAAGAGTATGGATTGGTCACTGGATGAAACACCAAGTGTGCAACAAAAGAACAGTGCGTTCAGTGAAGGTGAGAACAAGGACACCAGTGCGAGCCTGAAATCTGGCCACTCCAATATGTCTTTGAGGGATGAACCAATAGTGGAGGAAGAATCTGTTAGCCCTATCGAAATTGTAGACGACTCTATTCCTCCCAGACCCGATTCCGGTGCACGATCCTCAGAGTCTACAGCAACTCCACCATTTCGACCTCGACCCGTCAAAGATCTAGCACCTGTTGAGATCAATCCCTTTTCGCTACAGCCTGCCTATCTTACACCAAATAGTCCCCACTCGACCACTCACTCCTCGTTTCCATCCCCCAGATCACCATTTTCATATGACACACAGCGCATTTCCACGGCTCCATCGTCGATTGCAGATGAAAATGCTTTCCAGTCCTTGCTGCTTGGTGAACCTGGACCAGAATTGAGAATGTCTGTTGATGATGTTCCATCGCTAACAAGTAGCAATTCTACCATGACAAGGGAGAGTGGTGCGAATCCAGGTTACGTATTTCGTGATGGTCAACGTTCGGTTTCTGTCTCTTCTGCTAGTGGTCCGACCCGCAAACGCTCTAGCATGGCCAGCTTGCAACGATTGATAAGCAGTTCCCATGGGGAGAGAAGCAAGTTATCTATTGAATCTCGTGCTCCTAGCAATCCCGAGCTGGAGAGAAAAGATAAAGGAAGCAAGAGCAAACGGATCAGCCGTATGATTCAATTCTGGAAGCCTAAGGAGACAAAGGAATCAACATGATTGTTGCTTGTGCTGTATCATATAATTTTTGTCCACCTCTCAAAATTTCACTTCCACACAATTCTACACCTTGCGCGGCAGTATCGAATACAATCTTATGACACGAAATCGGTACACATGACTGGAACGATAACTTGTTCTAACTGATATTCACATGATTGAACATGGACGGGCATAATGTGCATCTTCTCACATTTAAGGATCAATCGACCTTTGATTGGTATCCTACTTTTTTCGAGCTTCATTGGTTTATACCTTGGCAGAGCACTTTGCACTTTTGAGCGAGAATTTGGCGTTCTTCATATTTGAACAGGCGCGGTACAGAAGAACAACTTTACACTAAAATCTCTTTCCAGGATATGGAAAGACTCTTGCATCTAGGACAAGATGTGTGGACGGCTAGTTTCGAAACGTTCTCTTATTTTGATGATAAAGCTGGGGTGTATGGGGTAGCATGAAGATGATTTAGTGTTTGCTTTGGATTTTGCTTCAATGACTTCTATTTCCCGGGTGTGCGGGAAGGAAGATCATATTTCATTTCGATCATGGAATTTTACAAATAGGAATTTAAAGGAAGGAGTGGTTATATCTGCTGGTGTGGGGCGTAAACATCTCTCTCTGATGGGACATATATTCCTCATCTTCATCTTCACGAGAGAGATTGAAATGATGGGATCGAAGGAGGGTGGCATGTCTGTAGCCAGTAGACTGCGAGAGCACTCATACTTAAGTATGGTTGATGCGACTAACATAATGAATATACTGAAATTAAAAATATACATTCTTTTATGCAATATAATAAGATCTTGATATGTGTGTAGTGACATGATTTTGTGACAATCTCATAGGAAGTATTTATGACTATTGATGATGGTATTTCTATATACAAATCTCCAACATATCTGTCAACAAAAGCATCATATTTCTTATCCCTTCAATTGACAAAATTCTAGACGGACTTCACCCTTTCGACTCCTATCTTTTTTTTGTTTCAAAACAATATGCATGACTTTTCGAACTTACTCGTGAGCTAAAAGGGGGAGATAGTTTAGAATCCAGCCGTTCATTGCTTTGTGCACGAGCCTCTTTAGTCTCGACCTCGGCAACTAAAAAAACGACGTGCTTTTGCTTGCTTTCAAGGTTAAGCTTCCTCGAGTGGCTGGTAAAGATAGCATCTTCGAACCCCCGACGATATCGATACTTTGAATATTACTATAATTTTATCAAGGTCACTGGGACAAACTTCTCAAGACCGTGCGTGCAACTTGGTGTTTGTTTTCGAGGAATAATACCTCGGTAGCTTCACCTATCGAATTAAGATAATTTTACCTCGAGGTTCTATCATCGGACTTCTTTCCCGTGCTTGCTGCGCCAATCTCAAGGCTTAATCTTCTTCGAGCTTCGAATCTCACCGATTGTAACGTATCGCATTCCTCAGCTCCCACTCGCAAACATGTCGCGGTCTCCCACCAAGCGAATCCTCACCGAACTCTCCGCCTACAATAGCTCCCCTCCCTCCCCCACCCAAACGGGGATCGTCACTCTCGCTCCCTCCCCTTCCTCTATCCTCTCTCTCTCCGCCATCCTCCAATGTCCATCCTCCTCTCCCCCTTCCCTCGGCTACCTCGGCGGCCGCTGGCTGCTCTCCATCGATCTCCCAACTAACTATCCCATCGGCGCTCCCATCATCAGATTCGTAACGAAAATCTGCCATCCGAATGTCAAATGGGAGACGGGTGAGATATGCTTGGATGTCCTGGGAGAGAAGTGGACACCGGTGCTGGGGGTGGTGGGCGCGTTGGAGTCGATCGCGTCGTTGGTTGCTGGGGGAGGCGATGAGACCAGTCCGTTGAATGTGGATATTGCGAAATTGAGGGGGATGGGGGATGTAGTGGGGGCGAGGGCGTTGGTGGGGTGGTGGTGTGCGGAGGAGAGGTTTGAGGGGGGGCTGGAGTAGAAGGGTAGAGGTGGGAAGGTGGATGACGGGGATGTGGAATTTGGTGTGCGAGATCGAGTGCGCGTATTTGATGATGTTGTGCGGGTTGTCCCCAATATCTTCCGATATCAAATATCTTCTGCGAAACAGCGAGTTTACTGTCGATTTTAAACGCACTAGCAAACATTACATTGCATTGCATCAACCACGGATTCTATCCAGCGCCACCTCATACACATAATACACACCATACACTACGAGAATGGATGAACACTTGGAATGAATTTAGCAAATGGAGTTTGTTTCATCATATTAGCACGGAGTTTGGAATTTCTTATATATCAGGGTAGAATTTTTTGATTCTCTTGTTGGATGAGATGAGATGAGATGGATGTTATAGTATACATACATACATACACACACTATATTAAACCAAGAGATGAGCAAGAAAGGATGGGGACGTTATGAAGTTTCTTGTATATACATACTATTACATGGTTGGATTGGTTGGTGAGTTGTGAGAGTCGGATAGGGTATATCGTGTGCTGATGTGCACATTTATATTATACCTAGGTATGTCTAGTGAGGAATGATAATGACGAGAGTTTTTTTTTTGCACCTCGGATCTGTTTTAGCGATCTGGTTGTGTTTTTACTCGTGTGTTTTGGGAGCATGATAGCATGATGGATGCTGTGATGTGATGTGATTATGATTATGATAGAGAGCGAATGTGAAGAACTTGAGTAGGTGGGGTTTTGTTCTTTTCTTCGGTGTGGGGTTAGAGAGAGAGAGAGAGAGAGAGAGAGAGAGAGAGTCGGGAAATCGTTCCCCTCGTTTTCTCTCCTTTTTTCACATCTTCTGTTTCTGTTTCTGTTTCTCTTTCTCTTTCTCATTTTTACTACTACTACTACAAATAGTAGCTGGAGGTACCTACCTAGTATATAAATACCCTCGCTTGCTACAAAAGTTTGTCGGCTGTTGATGTGATGCATGTTCATGACGAGACGAGTTGAGACGAGACGAGATTTTCGTGGACGGGGAGAATCGGGATTGATGGGGTTGATGAGTTGAGTTGATATGACAAGGCGAGATGGGGAATTGAGAGGATGTTTTGTTTGCACTTTTTGGGGGGGTTAAATTAGATTTGCCGGTTGAGGGAGGGAGGGAGCGAGGAGTTAGAGGGAGGAGGAGGAAATTTGGGGGGCGGTGATGTTTTTTTTTGAAAGGGTAGACAGAGTCTTGAGTGTGTGATTCGTTGAACTGGGTTCTTGGAGTGAGAATGAGTAGTCAATAAGGAGATAGTTTATCTTTTTAAAAACTGTGCGGGTCTACATCCATGGTGTGTTTAGAGATCCCATCAACATTCTCGAGATTCATCGTAGATTTGTTTAATATTTGACTTTTTTATAAGTTGTAGAAATTTTTTCCCTCTTGCTTTTAATGCCATTGCTTTCTTCATGGGATGGTATTTGATGGGCGGAGGAGGAAGGAATTCAGTGGGGGTGGGTTTTGTATCTTTGAGGAGGAGGGCGTGGAGGGTATAGGGAACGCATCTTTTTGCGAGTAGCGAAGTCGGAAGGTTGGGTTTGGATTTGGATCCGGATTTGAATGGTTATGTCGTTGATGTTATGGGAGTTGAATGCGAGGAACATTGAGTTGCAAATCTATGGTTTTAAATCAATGAGAAGATTATTGTGATGAAATATCTCTAGAAGGGTGTTGTATGTCGAAAAGAGTCATCTTTTTCCCTCCATCATATACGACGCTAGTTCGCTATCATCGAGGATGTGGCCATATAACCTTCCGAAACTCCTGAGGGCGAAGGTTCGAAAAGATTAGGAGAGATATCTCTGATATCTACACTTCCAGGCTCAATCCCGCGCACATGAGCTCTGGAAGAACGTTTTCGACGCACGCCACGAATATGAAGTGAATGGGGTGACTACCTAGGTACTTGAACACAGTGATCTAAGAGTCATTTGTGCAACTGATCATATTGCTTCCGAGTCACTTCGAGTCAGAGGAATAGCGCTAAAGTATTCTGACAGTATATAGTTAAAGGGGCTTGACCATCTCCTCGAAATAAACCTCGAAATATCTTAGCTACAACTAGGTATCTTCTAAAGCTCAAATCGGATTCCTTGATCGATATTTAATCATTATCAACATCAATATCTAGGTTCCTTTTACTTGAAACCACAAACCTCCAGATTCATCACTTCGAAATCGACCTCTTCACTTTGTCAACGTGAGAAAATCTCGGTTCGCAGCACATCAACACACATACATCGTGTCGGCTACAGACTAGATAGATCTTCAGTCAAAATCATCGCCTCATAAACGCCTTTAGGTAGGTATCAATTGCTCTTATGTACAGAAGAATACTTCTAACGTGGAGAATAGCACAACGTCAATAATGGATTACATGATGATTGGTATTGCATCAACGGCATTAGTACTGGTTCTCCTCGTTGGAGCTGTCTGGTTTCATAGTCATTCGAAGAAGAAGCGTGCGGCTGCGGGATAATCAGGATGTCGATGGGGCTTGAGGTGGAGTGGGATGGTTCTCTTGGGTCTTGTGGATGAATGGATGGACGGATGGATGGATGGTGGGGTGATGTAGAGTTGTTTCCTTTTGGTGTAGTTTTAGATAAGGAGGGTAGGAGGAAATCATTGGATGGGAGGATACGGGTGAAGCAACAGATAGAAAGGGGAACCGGAAGCGCCTTGATATCTTTGGATTTTGGATTGATAGCATTGAAAGGGCAGGAAGGTTTTTAGCGAGTGGTCAGAGTCCGACTACTCGTATGCGTTGAAATCAATGTTCTTGAGATGGATTGTTAGTTCTTGATACTACAATCTCAAATACAACAGATTGGAGTATACATGATTCTCGATTTGGGCGAAGTGAATGGAGTGAATGGAGTGACTACCTGGGGATGTTAACATAATAAGAGTAAGTTCTATGACTGATTCGAATTCGAGTCAACATAAGAGTCAGAGCATTGGATATGTTTAATCTGGTAGCTGGGTTGCTTAAGGTGATATCCTCTGTAGAGAGATACTACAAGGACACTCAAAGATTACATCAGATCTAATCATTCTTCGAGTTTTTAACGTGCCTCTAGGACTATTACCTTTAGAAGTACCTCGCAGAACTTCGCTTTCACGAGTTTAAAACCACCACGCATCATTTCGCTGGACCCACGATACTCGTCCTTCCATTCATTTCAAAATATCTGAACTTTGCTTCACAGCATTACCATATTTGTCTTTGTCTCTGGGACTTGAATCATACATTGCACAGCATATCTTAAGTATAATATCCATTCCCTATCACATCCCTCACATGTTTTCAACCACAGATCTTCTAACTTCCAAGCCAGCAAAATATCACATTACAAACCAGTCAATAATGCCTTTGGGGACAGTATCTATTGTTGCTCTATCATCACTTGCAGTGATCGGCCTATGTGTCGGCGCTTTGGGGGTTTGGAGACAGATTAAGAAAAGGCGAGAGAGTGAAATGGTGCAGGGGGCTCGAGAGCAAGTTCCGAGGATCGTGTAAACGTCGCCTTCTTTTGCTTCGTAGGGATTCTTTGATGGTTGGAAGGCTTAAGAGCCAGTGTATTGCTTGGGGCTGCGGAAGGATTGGAGCGATCCAGGGGTGGGGGATGAATATTGAGAGAGCTTGATGTCTTTTTTGTTTCTGGCTTTCATTGTGAAAGAGAACAGTAAAGTTAAACATTGTCGAGCATGAATCACTTGTCCCGTTAGATCTAGTGATCATCAATTACAAAAATCCGGGTGATCATGTATTCTGAGAAGAAGAATTGAGAGTGGATGGATGCAGATGGTGATTGCTAGGCTTTTGTACTCTTGATATCAGCGTTGGAAGGGGTTTATCATCTGCAGCCGAAAAAAATTCTGCATACTAAACGTGTTGAACTTATTGAGATAGAATCATTGTGTATGCTAAATGGCACTGTCATATTTCTGAGTCGCTATCCATCCTGATTGCTATGTGAGTGAATCGGGTCGAGCAATAGTGGTGAGTCTCGATTCACAAGTATGCCAGAATTTGTTCCATATGTAGAATTTCTTCTGACTCAACAAGAAGTCATAGAGGAACTAACACTGGAACATCACCTTTGACTCCAGCTTCTTCAAATTGACTAAGTTCTAATCTGAAGTCCATGTAAAGAACACACATAGAACATACATCACTCGCCAATACTCAACCCGGCTTTCCTCGATATCTGATCAACATTCTTAAGATCGTAGATTAACACAGAACTATTCACAATTCTTATAGCTCTTCTTACTCACTACGACAGACGTTGGATTTCATGGCTAGAGTACAATATCAAGACATCTAAACATTGTTAGCTATAAGTCTTTTCAAGTCTCTCCGCTCGTAACGACGTTAAGATCTTTCCGAATCAATCTCATTAACAATATCTACCTCTGTGATCACTTTGAAGACATTGGGATCATACCTCGTATCAAAACTTTAGCATCGCGTTATAAATTCCACGTATACACTCCCATAAATAAAATTCAAAATCCAATCCAATACCAACATAACAACAGTAAGATGAAAGGATTTGTTATAGTCGTGCTGGCAATATTGGTACTTGTACTTGGCTCTTGTTGGTATCAACTTGGTTGATAAGTGTAAGTACTTAGATCTATATGGTTGTATTTGTTCTTGATCATTATTATCTATGGGAAGCTAGTACCCAATATAAGGTAGCGCTAGCGCGACGCTAGCTAATATAGTGCCCTCTTTGATTACATGATCGATGTCCCGACAGCTCTATTTCAGTCTACTATACTGCATAGAAACCATCAAAGAAGAGATTGACGAAAAGAAAGGAGGTTTCGACCTTGCCGACTACGAATTATTTATAGGTCGGGCAGTGGATCTTATTATCGAGTATCCAACCTCTCATGTTGTTAACTCGAAGACCTAGTTGCCTTCCTTGGGAAGAAGAATTGATGAGATGGTTGAATAGTGTTGGCACTCTGTTGTATTTGTAAATCTGGCGAGGGGGAGAAGTATGATAAGGGGTTCGAAATCATCCCTCAATATCAAGAGCGTTGATATCGACAAGTTAGAATCATCCTACTATTTCATTCTAAAGTGAATGATATGATAAATGACAGAGAATGATGTCCCGGAGTAGCAAGTTTAACTGATATAGTTCGCAATGAAATTCTGAGTCGAAAGCGATAGTCATTGAGGGCTTGACAGTAAAGCAATACCTTGAGTTCTTTCTAGAGACTACCTCGAAAATATTCATAAACATCAAATGAGTTCAGCCTGTCATCGTTGCGTTGTATTTCACAACCTTTAGATATTGGGTTGCGATTGAGATATTTGCTGACAAAATACTACCCCTTATGCTATGGTCATCTTCGTCACAGCAAATATTCTCAGATCGCAAGCCCCAATATATTCAAAAATATGGCTCACCGGGAGGTGCTTCAACCCGTGATATCATGCGCCAAGCCCCAACTCGCAGCCATCTCCACTCTCATCCTGTAGGATTCCAGCCGTCTACAAGGACAAGGATTAACATCACCAATTCTAATTTTCTTCAAAACTTCATGTTTCACAAACTATATCATCATGCCACTTATGCAATTGATGACTATTCACGATGAACCATGTCGCCAAAAGGAAGAGGTGCTGACCCCCGATTATGTTGTGTCTCCCACGCAATGAATATAAACGTAATTTCATGTTACTCATTCAATATATAAGTAATAACGAAGATTAACCACGCGCGTATAGAATAGAAATAGTGCTGACCATAAGCCTTACCCATTTGCTGACCTTGGCACCGCGCAGTGCAGCTTATTAACGCAAGTTCATTATTCATAATAGAGGCCGGGACGAACACGAAGAACCATATGTTGTCTTCATGTTTTCATCGTTCTCTACACTTGGTAGGGTTAACCAACATGTTGTATCAAATTTATATTCCTGTGCTACTTTCTCTTATGACATCCGCATCCGCTTATTGGATACAATTCAATGCCGAGTCTAGATGCGCCAGTAAAGAAACTCTGCGTTCATGGAGCGGATCGACAAAGAGAGGATGTCAGGCACGCTTCTCCAAAACAGCCAATTCGGTATTCGTAATGAATACTGGCACATCGGATGATAACACGGTGGTTGTTTTCTATTCCTCGCAAGACTGTAATCCCGAAAGTGCCATTGCACGCGTCGAAAGTGGATGTGTTGAAATTGAAAGCGAAGATCTTGGAACCAAATATCAGTCATTCAATGTTATTCGAAAGTTTGATTCCGCGAGGATTACGCCGGTTTCGAAGAATGAGTTTGGGTATCAACATGGTGGAATAAAGCTCTACAAAGGTGTGGAGTATCGGTGGTTGAAGCAGCTTGATGGATCATTTCGAGGAGTATTTCCGGAGGAATGGGATGATGCTATTTTGAAGCAAAGAAAAATAACCACCTCTGTGAGCTGAGAAATTGGTTACAAGGAGATTGGAGCAGCGTGTGACGAACCCAGGCATCTTCGACACGATAGCTTCTGGAAATCATTCACTGATAGAAGACATGCCTGCAACATGACGAGCCTTGATCATGTGACAAGCACCTCGATCACCAGTCAACCTACTATTGAGTATATACATGTCATATCAGTGCACACGCTGAGGCGGGGACAGGAGAGTCATCGTGGAAGTGTTTACTCCAGAGGCCTGCAAAATGGATGAGTAAAATTGAAAGCCAGAGAAGAGACATTCAAGAGTATGGCTTTGAGAGTGCGAGGATTGAGTAATGATTAGAAGTTTAATCTCAAGTTGTCTTTCCAACCCGAAATACCTTTAAAAAAATACCTTTAAAAAAATACCTACCCATCGTAGACACCCTACTGGAAGTATTTTAGGGCGGGGCTCCTTTCGAGCTTTGAGACGATACATCTGCGAATTCTCAAGTATACTTCCTAAGCCAAAGGTGCGGGACTCGGGAATCATTCGACGAGAAGATTGCGAGGTTCCAATCGCCCGCGAAGAACTTTGACCTATTAGGAGAGTGTTTTTCGTGTATAGATGCGAACTAGTTGATGATAATTGGCAGGGCTGCTTGAATGGTAGCTTAGAAGAATAGCACTGGACAAACTTGCGAGTATATTCAACACTGAGACACAAAGCATGCGATGACTCTTACCTTGGAGAAGCACTCTCGGAAGTAATTAGATAAATAGAAAGGCATGTTACTGCACTCGGAGAATTGGCCCGTCATATTTGTGGACCTTCAAACGAGGATTCGCGTATGAATTGCGGTAAATAAGGACAAGATTTGATCTTTTGTCTTCCTATATGCACCAAAACTCCAAATGCTATGCAATGTGATCCCAGATTTCCTTTTACCAGTCTTCGTCATCATCACTCTCAACATTGGGCAGCTTCGAACCTCGAATACCGCCCTTCTCTTGACGTTCTTCTTCTTCATCCTCTGCATCACGTCTCCGCTTCGTAACTCTCATGTCATTATCCTTGATAGCTCCAATTTCAATCAATAGCTTATCGATCTCCGCCATTCCTACTCGCACACCTCCCATGGTCATCAATGTGACCACTTGTTTCACAATATTTCCTTTGTTGTACACCAGTATTGTAGGGCAATTTCTGTCGGGATAACCTTCAATAGCCATGTCACCCCTCATCTCGCAGAACTTGACCTCTCCAAATTCAACAGCTGCTCTTCTCCACAACTCAGTCAAGACCCTACTTTCCACATTCGTTCCCAGCCCACTCGTGAGATTGACCAATACTGGCGAGTCTTGACTCGCATCTGTAACCTCTCTCTGATAATCAGGCTTTGACAAAGGGTATACTGCGCCGTGCTTGGCTTTCTTTGATATAGATGACAATTCTGCCATTCGCTGTTTTTTATATTGTTCGAGAAAAGCATCATCCTCTTCATCTTCAAGAGCGTCTAGCTCATCGAGATCCTTTCCTTCAAGTCGGTTTTCGTGCGCAAGACGACGTCCCTCGAGGATAGCCTCTTCGATAAGGGGCGTGGGGGAAGGAGGTTTCTCGGGAATGATACCCTTGGCTCGCAAAATATCATTCCATTCTGTATCGGCATTTGGATCATCTATAGGGACATTGATTCTCTGATCCATAGGAGCTGCCATGATTGTGAAAGTTGAGGCTGATTTGAGGAATTATTGTATTATGATGATACTTGACCTAAATTTGCTCCAAGACAATTGTATGTGGAATCCACAATCTGCAGCCTGGCCTAGCTCTGAGCAATTGGAGGGGTAGTCGGAGCAAAGATGACCCAAAAGCCGATCCACTTAAAAGCACGAGCTATTTTTACGGGTCAAATTTCGCCTTCACGTGATTTATCTCGGTTAAAAATCTGGCACACTCTAGGGTTTTTAGAATTGGTTCATTTTTCTCCGCTCTTGATACCTACCAGTTCGACCCATCGACAATAGACTGACCTTCGCCCTCTACGTCCAAAAAACTCGAGACTTTGACAAAGACCCGTCAGTCCAATATCCGAATAACAATTTCGATCAAAATACGTCAAGATGGTAAGGAATCACTCAATCAATTATCCCCACATCAACGCATCGACTATGGTTTGAAGGCATGAGGTGGAATTGTATAATGGCACACGACATTCGCACGACAATCACGAGGGGGAGAAGAAGCTTGGAACGGATTGGAAAATGCTATTTTTTCACCTTTGGATTGGACCGAATTGCTGGAATGGATGCATTGATGATGGAATTTGATGATTGATATTTGATGAGGTCAATGGCTAATCAGAATTTGCCACCTAGGTTCTCGCAATCGATCTCCTCAACCCATCCCCAGCTGCTGAGGCACGCAAGCACAAGCTCAAGGTATGCGACAACACCTTTCACTAAATCTTCGACTCGGTTCAAAATTGGCAGAAGCTAATATTTTTTTGCCACTCTAGCAACTTGTCCCAGCCCCAAGATCCTTCTTCATGGATGTTAAGTGCCCAGGATGCTTCACCATCACCACTGTCTTCAGCCACGCCCAAACTGTTGTCATCTGCGCTGGATGCTCAACTGTTCTCTGCCAACCAACAGGTGGTAAGGCTCGTTTGACTGAGGGCTGCTCTTTCAGAAGAAAGTAGATCAGATATATTCTTGCTACTTTTCTTTTGGCTTCGTCTTTTCGGTTAATGGCAATGGCTCAATGAGGGTTTAGACATGGTTCTAGTTTTCGATACGCAATTTGATGGATAGAAGATGGACCTCACCCAAAATTCCTTGCGAAAGATCGATGCAACAAGCAGCAGAGGGGCGTTTGGGAAAATCCGGATATCTTGCATCAAATCAAAAACGATTCCCTCAAAAAATTTGATTTATTTTCGTGTGTACGAGTCGTTGGTGATATGATTGATCGCGAACGTAAATCCCTCCATTGGTGGATATGAACGGCAGGAAATGACGATTCTACGAATATTCACGATGATAGAACGACCTGGAGTTGCGAGAACTTGGATTGTCTCTTGAGGGCCTCGACATATTCTCAATGGACATGGAGCTTGTGCTATATCAATCAACGATGATTCCAAATTCCCTTTTCAATGCCCATTCCGTGAACAGTGTATGACTACCGATTGATTTTGTTGTGATGGATAGTTCGCAAGCGCGTCTGTCCAGAAACCCCTTTTTCTGACTTGCCTAGCCATTTTCCGGATTCTTTCTTAACATGTGTTGAAGTGATACGTCAAGATTGTGAACTCCTAGACCCGGGATAGTTTCAATGACCCCATGCAATCTGGAAAGGTAGCCTACTCCTAATTATGACATTTGTTTAAGCTAACACCAAGGGAAGCGACATCGATGCTTCCACAAAAACTAGACAATGACATTCAAAGGCAATACACATATTTGAGAATTTCGCTACTTGTGACTTTCAGGAAGGACTCTCCACCTCGTCGAAATTGCTGTATGAGTTTCATCTCTTCTCACTATATTGACAATACAGTGAAGTCATTCAATCGATGCTGATTCTCTCGGCTTGGTCTATCCTTTCCCTGGACGAAAAATAGAAGCTCAAATCAATTCTACTATCCATACTCCTGCAAGTTTGATCCAGTTGTTCCCTTCTATAAGTTAAGGCAATCATGGCTGAGCAAGTGTAATTGGCTAATGTGGAAAGTATATCTCTGCTCAACGGCCCTCGACGAATCGTATAGGATTTCATTTCATCTTCCGCTATTGATATGGCCAGGCAAAGCGACTCAGTTTGGCAGATCAACACTACCTAGGTACACATTGTCAAATTTTTAGCATTCTGCTCTCATGTCCCCCCTCTGAGTGAATATTTGTAAAGCTTTCGATCAAGTGAAATTGCGACATGTATTCTTGATAGCTATTCACTGCATCGATAGAGTCAAAGCTTGCTTAAAGAAACTTATTTCGGCACGCCTTCTTACAATTCTTTCTTTTATTTACCCGCGACGCCCTCTCCCAGATCTCATTCCATCCACCGCGAAAATGATGGCAGAAGTTACTGAATCTCATGATCCTACCCCGACCGACACTATCATGGACGATGGTATTCAATCTCAACTTCCCATCTTACACAATGATCGTCGTATCCACCTAGAACGTCTCACAGTATTCCTGGCATTTAGAGAAGGTTTTGCGCAAACGGCGGAGGAAACAAGAAAGTCATTCCACGGCAACAAAAATATACTTTTTAAAAGAAGGCGAGAATTCTTCGAACACTTGATTAGCAAGCCAGAGGTCTCAAGGCAGCTGCACCGAATGAAAAAGAAGAGAATCATCGCAGCCGCCGAGTTTCTGTGCAGGGCTAATCATCTCTCACCGAATTCGACAATGAATAAACGCTTTGCACATCTCTCTGCAGAACAGATCCAGAGTTTCGAGTGGAGGGCTTCTGTTTCTCTTCCTCCATGTGCGTACGATTGTTTATCTCCCTACTAATATTTTCATGGGTAATTACTGATAACTTTATGTTCTAGTGAAAAAGAGGATAGTCGTAATGGTGGAGGATTTCGAACCTCCTATATCAACGAGGACTAGATCGAATTGTGAGGGCTGTCAGAAATTGAAGATCGCTGGTGACGAATCTCGACTCTCTGAGGAGATGGAAAAGATGTGCTTGTGTGCTGGGGGAAATACATCCACTTTGACCGGAGAAAATTATGGTGCAGATTCGGCGGGAAAGGATGACGATGAAATGGAGATGAACTAGTGTATAGTCATTACTTTGCGCATGTAAATGCTGATACAAGCTTTCGATGGATTTGTTTCATATCACAATAAAGCGTCGCTTTCTGCTTTCTCTTGCATTTTATTCTATACAAAAGGCTCTAGGTTAATTTTTGCCATGGGAGCTATGTGTCTTTTCGCAGGTATTCATCAACTTTGAAAGCCAACATGAGACAGATTAGCGTATTGCCACGCTCATTGCACTCACCTTGACGGCAAGTTGTGATATCAAGTCAATGCTTTCTTCACCAAGTTGAATTTGACCACCCTTCTCGAAATCACTGCAGATAGAAAGGGAAATACCAGCGCGACTTTCTGGGAATCGGGAAATTATTGATGGCTCTAGTGCAGCGAGCTAGCATGGGACAGTGATAATTCAATCTAACGGTTTGAGATGGACTGAAAGGGTTGTAAGAGTATCTGTTAACGCTGGAGAAATGCATTATTTGAGAGTGGATCTATGATTTAGTTTTGTATAACTGTGATGCTTCATTCTGATAAATAGACTGAGAAGATTTTGATGTAAAAACCTGGTTTGTCTTCTCAAAGCTTTAGGAGGTAACCTCGGAATGCATTCATCTGCGATTTTGCTTTTTTTGCTTTTTTGTTCCCCACTTGAAGTTATTGAAGAGTAAGCGAACTAGGTGTATTGATGAGTTTTTAAGTTGGTCTTCTGCCGCTTGAGGTTATGAAAGTGGCAAGAATTTCAGGAACTGTACATACATAACAATAAATTGAAGTCACTTCAAGTTAGGTGGAGTAAAATACTATAATGTCAATTTTATCATCGACGGGATGTTTATCGCTCAAGATTTCTTTCGCAAAGTAATTCGAGAGGTTCGATTCGGATATGCAGAGGTGTAGGTCACGTAGTGATGAGAAGCCGGTGATTATACAATGTATTATCGGGGGTATCATTTACAATGGAGGCCCGTCTCCTACAGCGTAATCTTATGCCAAGATTATTCACGCACACTGTTCAGTCCTTCTCCAATCATGAACCTCGTGAAGGCCCTGCACACCACGTCCCACAAGGACATCCCGTGAGCTTCTTGATCCACAGGCTTGCATGCTCTTCCATTAATCTGCTCTTCTTAGCTGGCGGTTCCGTTTCAAACAATAGAACCCTCTTGACTGTGCAAAAATTCTCAGTCGGTAAAATCTTCGCAGGCTGGAGCTTCCCGTCAGGATAACGGCAGCCAGATTTATCGAAATCAATATTGTCACATTGAGGCTCAACTGACTTCATGGTAGATCGGACGTCGCTTATCGCCACGATCCCTGACAACGGAATCTCTAGATTTCCCCAATTCTGGTCTAATATCGCTTTCCAGTTATCTTCGAGGAATATGAAAGCTTCATAAAACCTCCTCATGATTACCACTGGCGAAAGTAGAATCTCTGGATCTTTATCATCTTCTTCAAAGAAATCCTTGATTGAGACAAGGTCTTCCCAACGCTCCCGAATCCAATCAAGGGATTCCGGTTGCCCTTCGAGAAATTTCCAAAGATGATTGGTATAATCGATAATGTCGTTATAAGCCCTGCAGAAAATTTGGTGAAACACTGAGATTCTTTCGACATCGTATGCTTCTGGCTTTGTCGTTTCAGCCAAGATGGTTTTTCTTCTAAATACTTCTTCAGACATGGATATTTTAGGAGGTGCTTCTGATTCTGCTAGCTGGTTCTTAGTTTAAGAGTTTCAGTGGTGAGATGATAGCAGAGGGATTAATTACATACCATCATCTATGACGAGCTCGACATATTCCAGAGGTGGCTCCCTGACCAAATGAGGCAGTTCGAGATCATTGCTGGGCGCATCTGAAACATCTTTTACCTCGGGTCGTGCAATCCCTTTCCCCTTTTCTTCCGTCTTTCCATCGAGTCTGCGAGCACAACATCATCAGCTTTCTTCTCATGTGAGACCATAAAGCCTTGCGTACGTTTGACCTATACCTGGACGAGATTCTATGGCCTCCTCCGTCACACCATTCCAGAGAGTAACGGTCCTTAAATTACTATGAGCCACTGCAGGCCTTCTTTTCATCCGTTTCTTGAAATTCTTTGGTCCCTCACCGAACTTCAAGTGCCTCTGCAGCTGTTCTCTTCTTGTGCACTTTCTTCCACGCTTCGCTTCTCTCTTATTACCGTTCGAGTTCGCTTTTTTCATATCGCTATTTGGGATAGATCTCATCTTTGCTGGGAGTGCGTTGTGCGACATAAGTAGATGTTTAAAGAACAGATATCGCGATACAAATCGTCAATGGCCCGAGAAATAGCTTTTTCTCTCGCAGCAATAAATTGAAAATATAGCGCGAGTAAATACAAACAAATATTAGATGCTTTGACTGATCAAACTCGTGTTTTCCAGTGGGTTTTCTTCCTCTGCAGAAGAACGACAATCCCCAGTATCTAATATCAAAAATTGCTACAAACGGGCTCAAAGGGGTGTAATGCATCCTTGTTAACGCTGCCAAGACGGCTAGACGCATGAGAAATTACGCCACATGCATGGAGCAGCGATACCGTTTTCACTCACCGATTGTAATTTCTGGGCATTTATAGGCTATCATCTCGATCATTCGTAACACCTATCGGTAGGTGATTAGTGTTGAATTCCAAATACCATTACTCGGTTCGTGGATATGGGGAAGATGACCCGAAAGGGTTAATTGTGCAATTTGAGTTAATATTAGACTAACTGCATGATATAAGGATGAGAAAATGACTAATAGAAGGAGTACAGAACTGACAAATAGGTTCAAAAGGTCTAGTGAAACCGCACCCCTCGTGATGTACTTCACGTGATGGCATGTTGAGCTGCACGGAGGAGTTAGTGTGGTGCAACGTGAAATGCAGCCGTCTCAAGTGCAGATGTATTCTTCTTCTACAGTTCTGTTGTGATTATTTGATCAAAGCTGCCCTCATCCTTATCAAGACAAATCAATTAGACGATCGAGACTTAGATGATTACACCATCCTCGCGAATGCAATACAAATATTATTAGGCTTTTTCATGAAGAGAGAAACTCCCGCAGTCTTTCCGGAATTCTTCAAGAAAGATTCGAGCTTAAAGTATTAAGGGATGGTACGGAATCTCGAGTAATTTACTGGATATTGGTTATTCAGCATTTGACTTCGAGTGTTGAAAATTATCCTGTCCTGGCTGTTCATAATCGTGCAATTGTAAGTTCCTGTGTCAAGATTTTGAAATGCTGTAAATCTAATGTTTCGAAGAAGCGTCAATAAAGTATTCCACCTGGATGAGAAAGACGATATTTCATGTTGAGGCTAAGCAAATTATCACAGCTGGTATTCTGGGAAGGTGGTTGCAAGAATAAGTACAGCCTTCTATTAGAGGATAGTGACCCATTGGTGTACTGAATGTTGATGATCTAACTCGGGAAGAACTCAAGCCATAGAAGATTAGCCGTGCATGAGAAGATATATCCAGAATGGGCCTCAATGACAGGGTACTACTTCGCGCTGCTCATAAATTACACACTCAACTACGCTTCATATCATTTCGCGTTGATGTTTGTTAACATTCAAGCTGTACGATACCCATATAAATCTGTTTCAAAAGAGGCACACTTCTAATACGCCGGTATGTTCTAAGAATGGCTTGCCTTTGTTTGGAACGCTAGGGTGCTACCCCCGTTCCTTTTCTCTCCCAGTATACATCTCACTTCTTTATTTTATTTACCTAAATAAAAGTCTTTCGGATTCATCCTTGTATTGCTATGTCTTCCAATGACATAGAATGGGATTTAACGTCGCTTATTCTTCCATACACCTTCGCCCATATCTTCCATTCAACTCTATGCTCATTCCAATATCAAATCGTCTCAGAACCTATCACAAATTTACCAAAAGCAGACTGTCATTCTAGGCAAGTAACCTAACAGCTATCAGAAGCATGCATCAACTTTCAAAAACCATCTCATCTCATCTTATCAGGATGAAACGTATACATAAATACTAAGCACATGCAGCACCGCACGATACAATAGTAACCCAATGCTACCTATCTGGAGTTTGGACTCCTCTCACAACATGCCAGCGTCACCACACCCTCATTCAAAATTTCGCTTCACGCCATCCATCCTATATATTTTTGATTACACGCATCTACATCAGCTTTCAGGGGTCGTGGCCGAATGGTCATGGCGTGGAACTCTGTTGGTTACAGTTCCCTAACCCGGTGTTGATTGGAATCGGTGAAGCGTACTCTTCTGTGGGTATTGTGGATGATTTTAGATTGTTGTTTGTATTTTTGGGGGGGTGGAGGGGGGTTGATATTTTTGTTTTCGAGGGATGAGGGATGGAAAGGTAGGTCGTGGGTAGGTAGGTGAATAATAGGTATGTAATCTGGATGAATGATTTGGGGAGAGGTAGAGTGAGTGAATCTCTTTTTGTGGGTTTGGTGGATGGAGATGTACGGTGGGTGAAGATATAGTGCAGTGAATCTCGATGACACTTTTTCATGAGAACTTAGAGGAAGTACATACCTGTCTATATCAATCCCAATCCCAACCACAACTCCTCAGACAAGTTCACTCCTCAGACAAGTTCACTCCTCAGACAAGTTCACTCCTCAGATGAAATACTAAGAAGCTGTCTATCTTGCCCACTTGGTAGATACCTCGTTCACATAACTCATATTCCGTAGTTGTTGTAAACTAAGCATACGCATACGTACAAGCCATGCGAAGCCAAGCACGCAATAAAAACACGTCAAACAAACCAAAAAACATAAACCAGTTCTCAAAATACATTACATAGATAGGAAGTGATAAACCTTCATCTAGATGAATAAAGCAAAGTAGCCACTCCATTACCATAACCACAAATGTATCCGCATAATCCCTTTCAAGTCTGAAAATACATCTATCTACCTATCTCTCTCCATCCTCACATCCTCGCCTAATCTGCACAACCACATTTCTCAAAACATCTCTCACAACATCACTCATTACTTATCACCCACCTTCCACCTCCTATCTTCCTTTCCCCAATCTTCTCACCCCCATTTTGAGATTCCCGAGAAACATTCACGCGTGTACTAGCACAGCACAGCACACCATCTACACCACACCACTCATCCTCCTCAACTCCCCCCTTCCACCCCAAGAATCCAGCTTCCACACCAACTTAAAATAGCATCCAACCCTCTCCGCTCTATTTTTATATCATATATCACTATCACTATCAAATCAAATCCAAACCCATTCATTTATCCTCATTCCCACAACATTCCTCACACCCACCATCTTCTCCATTCTATATCCTATATTCTATATCGTGTATCCTCTATTTCTCAGAGTTTCAAATAACTAAGAAATATACATACATACATACATACATACATACATACATACATACATACATACATACATACATACATACATACATACATACATACATACATACATAC
>PQXL01000420.1:0-35326 GCA_004916875.1 Botrytis galanthina
CATATTCTATATATTCGATTTGTCCCTTAAGCTTAAATTAACTAGAGCTTCTACTATATATATAATAATAATAATTCTTATTATTATAAGCGTGACCTTTAAGAACAACTAAGTGTTATATATTATATATCATATATAAAGGAAACAAGCTGGACGATACTCGATACTAAGTTTTAGACTCTATACAATACTCTATTTAGTACTCAATACTAGGTTCTCATTCTCATTTCTTGATAGAATAGAGTAGAGCGGATTTGTAATTTTATATACATGCATATTCTCTTTATTTGTATCGATTTTATCCTGTTTCTCTCTATCTCTCTCAATCTTTCTCTACATCTTAAATGAGCAATCACTGGGCTGGTCTGGGTTGGGTTGGGTTGGATTAATGGGCCTTTTTTCGGTTTTTTGTTTAGAGATAAGAGATGAGAGATGGAGAGATAGAAAGATGGAGAGATAAAGAGATAAAAAGGTAGAGAGATAAGTAAATAATACTTATAGTTTGTTTATTTCATTATATTTTTATTCGTTTGTTTCTTTCTCTTCCTTTCTCATCTCATTTTCTATTCTCATTCTCTCTCTCTCTTTTATCCATCCTCATCTATTACTCAAAAAATATCTATATATTCACATATTCACACATTCTTAACTCTTAATTCTTAGCGAATGAAATACCTACTAGCTAGCTAGCTAATTAACCACTTCTGTATGATGTATTAAATAGCTATAACTGGCATTAGAATTATAGTTGTAATTTGGAATGGTATATTGGGGATGGGATATTGGGGATGGGATATTGGGGATAGATTCAGTATAGGCAGTAGTATTTCCCGTATTCAATATACGGATTGATTTAATAGTAATTATTGAATTTCTTTAAAATATTAGTATATATAGTATTGAAAGCTATACCACTGAAAGTATTCAATATTATTTAGTTAATCAATAGTATTAGCAATATACTGAAATACTGGAATCCGATATAATATCTTTATATGCATTCCTATTCGAATTAGACTAGAAACAAGGGATTTCATTTCAATTTGAAGTAAGGAATGGAATTTTATAGTTTAATATGAATATGAATGAATATTTTATAATGAATTCCAGTATTTCAGTACCTAGGTATATTGTTAGTATTCTTTAGGTATAAAAATATATACGAGAGTGGTATAACCTCCTCTCCAAACGTACTAGCTGCTATATCAATATACTAATACGCGCCACAGTTTCACTGTAGTATACTAATAATGCCTACACTGGATAGGATATTGGGCATAAATCGGTTCTGCGCTTTTGTGAATTTGTGTGAGTGAGTGGTGAGTGATGAATGGTTTGGAGTTTGGCTTGGATTTGGAATCGAGGTTTGGGGTGTTGGGGTTTGGATTGGAGTTTGGGTTAGGTGTGTAGGTATGTAGGTATATATTTTATGAAGGGGAGAGAGGTGAGGGGAGAGGAGGGGAGAGGGGGAGGAAGGGAGGAAGAGAGGGGACATGTGGAGGGAATGTGTTTTATGGATTGTAAGGGCTGGATATATACTAGAGATGAGACATCGAGAGAAAAGGAAGGAAAGAAGAAAAGAAGAAAAGAAGAAGAAGTATCTTTGATCCATAGTAATTCTTTATAGGTGAAGAGCTTTTCGTTAGATGACTATGCAGTGCATAAAGGGTTGGAAATTTACTATGCTGTACTGATGGCTCGGCTAGTAGGGATGTACGTAGTTTCTTATGAGTAGGTATTGTTATTTATCTCCTCCTTGTATTGAGATGCTAATAATTCAATCTCATCTGTATTTCTGCGCTTCAATAAAGCTCTTCAAATGATTCATTGTGTAAAATCAAATTTTCAATGCGTCTAATTCTTCAAGTTCCGGCGCTCTTTAAATACCTACATTGTAGCTCTTGAACTCTCTGACTTGATTAGCTACTGATATACTTCAGATTCCTTCATATATCAAACTTGGTCCATTTTTCTTGACTCGCTGAATTGTTGTAGGTTGTTTGGTTGGAATAATGATGATTCTTTGAGAGCTGTTGGAAGTGTGTTGGAGATGCTCACATATCCCAAGGTGGATTTTGATATGAAATTACTTTGTTCATCGTCAGTAGAAATAGTTTATTTGGTGTTATCATTTGGCATGCATGAATGATAAATCTTCACAGTATTCACTATTTGGATACTTACTCACAGTACGATATTTGAGCTGTGTGAATACCCATTGGCTCATACTGATTCGTCTAGGTTGGGTTGATAGCCGTAGTTTGATTTCATTCACTAGCGAGAGAATTGGATTGTTGGGTTATATATCAGGGAGCACAGTACTTTGAAAGATTCGAAAGATGGATTTCTAGACCGTTTGAAATGTTATAAATAAGTATCTGATTCTTATGATATAGACAAACAACTTTATTCATTTCTGATATCGCAGAATATCTTATGTAGTAATGAAAGTTATTACAGCAAGCACACCTTTGCTCTTCAGAAAAGACACCCCTATCAACCTACCTAATCAGATACATCAAAAACCACACCATCACAAACCCACAAAATGTCACCCCCCTCAAATCTCAACGAACCCCCCATCCACATCCCCTCACTCGGACCCTTCACCCCCTTCCACCCCTCTCTCACATTCACCAAACTCTGGACCCCCACCGACGAGCAACTCCTCCGGGAAGATTACCTCAACAAAGATTTCCCCCTCTCAAAAAATCCTTTCCCACATACAACATACTATTCCTGGAACATTCCCTCTAACGAGACATCGCATCCCGAATCCGAGTACGTATGGAGACTCGCGTATAATTTTTTTCACAAATCCCCATATGATTTATTTCCCAGGATGAAAATGGGTTCGAATCTCGATTTGTCGGATCGGGGGGTCTGTAAGTTTGTCGCGCAGGTACTGTGTATACCAGGCGTGCAAGGCGATGTGGAGTTTCTGCATTATATTTTACAATATGCAGCGTATTTCGTGTGCATACGAAGTTCCAAACCGAGGAAATATTCAGGAAAGTTACCACAGCCTGAACATTTGGATTTTATGGAAGTGTTATTGAAAGAACATATCCTGGAAAAGTCTACCATGATCAAAAGTGCCACTCACATAAGCCCCATCCTTCACCATCGAAGCGATCCAGATCCTTCTCTCCCAGACACAAACCTAATCCCCAATCTCAAACTCCTCACTCTCATTACCACCGCCTGGAACCTCTACGCTAAACACAAAATGCTCCCTCCGCTCTCAACCTACGATTTCAACATCCGACTCCAGCTCTCCGCTATCGAAGTCGATGAGCGCATTCGCGTCGCGAGTTTCAAGCGAGAGTGGAAAGTGCAGTGGCCGTTGGAATATCGGAGGAGTGTAGTGAGGAGACATGGATGCGGATATGCGTATTTGTATCGGAATGTGTATGCGCGGGAACTGGTGGAGTTTATTGAGAGGGCGGTACCGGAGGGGTGGAATTTGAGGGATCAGCATGGGGATGGGGATGGGGGTGAGGAGTCATTTTATTCGGTGAGGAGTATTGTACAGGGGATTGAGAGGTGTGGGGGAGGAGGGTGGGAGGTGCGGTGTATTGGGAGACACTTGGCTAGTATTCGGGGGAGGGAATGGCATTGTTTTTCTGGGGATGGGGGGTTGTATGAGGGTGGAGAGGGAATATTGTTTTTTCCGGTATTTATGACAAGGGGGTGGACAGGGGGAGAGTTGGCTGTGGGTTTGGGGGAGGAGCGGAGAGGGAGAAAGAAACGGGAGAAAGAACAGGAGCGGAAAAAAGAACGCGAGTCATGGATTGAAAGAGCAGATGGGTTAGAGAAGATACAGGAACAGGAACAGGGAAAACAGACATGGACTGCGGGTCCGGATGAGGTATTTCTTGATCAGAATGGGGAATATGTGGATATGGAGAGTGAGGAGGGTTGGTTTATTACGGAAGAGAAAAGTGAGGCGTTGAGTGGATGTAGGAATTGCTGTCGTCCGGTTTGTTGTCAGGTGAGACGGAGGTGGAATGGTGTATTTGTGAGGACGGTGGTTTGAGGGGGCGGGGTGTGGGGATAGAGGACGGGGCTGAGTATGCAGTTTTGAGGAGATGGGGGTTGGTGGGTGGGTGGAGAGTAGCTATCGGGCCGTTGATATTGAGGAATGGATTGAGGGGTTTGAGTAACGGAGGTACGTGTCATGTTTGTGCATATTTGAGGGATTCCCATCAGTCAGATCTATATGTATCGACTAAGTTTTCATTCTCATTTGGAAAGTCAAACACAGTCTTCTTGGAAGTCTATCTCCCAAGAACCTGATATAGCATACTAAGAGACCTCGAAGTTTTCAAGATATATGGTCGATATTTTCAGATAGTTTATGACGCGAGATCACCTCTTGGATGCCGAAAATGGTGAGTGCCGAGAGTGGTGGATGCCGAGAGTGGTGGGTGTCGAAAATGGTGGATGAAAGTAACCCCTGAATCCGTAGAGTCGTATTGGCACGCTGGCTGGAACTAGCTATAACGATCAAATCTTGGCAAGCGATTGCTACATATGGAACACAGGTGGACAGACACAACTGCCGAAGGTAACATAACGGGATCCCCGAAGTGTCTGGCGTTCCCACTCGGATCTGTGCTAACTTCTCCGGGGTGAGGGAGTTTGTCTCCGAGTCTCCGAGTCTCCTTTGATACTTTGATGCTTCAAAAGTCGAGATTCACAAGTTATTTGATCATTATGTGGGCACATTGCGTCTTTTATTTGTTAATTTTTCCTTTTAATTCGTGAATATTGTTTAAGATAAGAGTAATGTCTCATTGAAAAATGCTCATCAAGGTATTTATCCACCCAAACTCCACGCTTATGCTCATCATGCTCATGCTCATGCTCATGTTCATCCCATTCTCATACATGCATGCATAAGTTCATAACAAACAACCAAGAAACTCCAATCCAAACATCCCTTCACAAGCGCCCCTCTTCCTTTTCCTCATCCATGTCCTAATATCTAACCACCTCATCGTGTTCAGCCAATACCCCTCCAAGCTCACTCGCTTTCTTGCCCCCGCTACTGCCTAAACTCTTTCTCTCATCTGACTCTACTGTGTCAATTCTTTCTGCCTCGAAATATCTAGCTGGTCTCTTTCTGCCAATCGCATCTGCATCCTTGTATACCAATATGCTTCCATTCTCTCTGAACAGTCTATCAATATCCTCCAATGTTCTGTCACTCGTCTCAGGATAGAAGAAGTAAACAATTGGTACGAATGACGCATTAAAAACCGTCCATATAATATAGAATTTCCATCTTAAAGACTCAATTCCAATGGGTGTAATTTCCACCACCATGAAGTTAAAGATCCAATTTGTAGCAGTACCAAGTGCAGCACCTTTAGTACGCATGGCGAGAGAATTGATCTCGGTAGGATAGAGCCAGGGAACACCTTGCCAACCAAAACCGAAGAAAAGGTAATAGACGAAGAAAAATGCGACAGAGGCAGAAGCGACTTCTTTTTGATGAGCATATCCTTCTAATTCGTTGAAGCGGAGTAGAACAGTAATGAGCAGGTAACAGACGGCTTGACCAGCGGCTGCATAAATCATGAGATTTCTTCTTCCCCATCGCTCTACATTCGGGATGGCGAGCAGCGAAGCGGCAAGGTAAGATACACTATTGCAAGCGGCGAGAAGTCTTGCAAGTGTGTTTGAGAGACCGACGGAGGAGATTAAGACGGTGGGGAGATAGTAGGATGTTACGTTGATACCACTAAGTTGTTGCATGGCTTGAGTTCCACAACCTAGGACGAGACGACGTATAGTAGAGGTTCCAGCTTCTCCAGTTCGGCCACGGAGGAGATCAAACCAAGAAACTCCATGCGCTTCCTCGTATTCAACAGCGTAGATAATATCATTCACATCGCTGCTTACACGATCGTCTTTGATATCGAGATCTTCCAGATCAGCAATAATTTGACGACCTTCATCGATCTTTCCGTGAGCGATTAACCAACGAGGAGATTCGGGAAGCCAAGGGACAGTGGCATATAATATTATGATAAAGATCAATTGGAAGGCGAGCGGGAATCTCCAAGTGACTGGACCTGAAAGGAAAGAAAATCCATATGTAACCCAGTTACTGAGAGAGAAACCAGCGATATTGAGAATCATTTCGATGACGACGAGTTTACCTCGAAGACTAGCTTTTGAGGTTTCAGATTGCCAGACGGGTGCCGTGGATGTATTCATACCATTACCGATACCAGCTATAATTCTTCCCGTGATCATCGTGGGGACATCGTAGGCTGCGATTTGAAGAATGGCGCCAATGGTCATGATGGTTGTTCCCCATAGAATGGACTTTTTACGACCGAGTTTTTCACCGAAAGCGACAGCTGCGATGGCTCCTACGAAACAACCAATATCATAAAGAGCAGTAATCGTTCCAACTAATGCGGTTTTGCCATTGAGATTGAGAGTGTTGAGGAAATCCTCAGTGACGATAACACCACCTGGACTCGGTTAGGAAAGATTGTAACAAAGGTAGAATATAGACATAGTACATACCGAAAACACCTTGATCATAACCGAACAAAGTCATATCTGTTGCACAAGCAACCGTGACCCAGAATGTGAGCCATCCTCCTCTCATACCAAACCAAGGAGCCATGTTTTTTTGAGAAGATCCGTGCGAAGAATAGATTTACATGCAGTACAAGAATAATTCCAACGCAGTAATACACAATATCATCTGATAATGAGAGAATGAATCAAATAAATCCTATACCAACAAGGGGAATAATCAACCTTTATATAACTAACACCAACCAACAAACCGTACAACATGTGTGGAGAGGGCGAATACCAATGACTCGCAGAGATCTGAGAGATTCAAGCAGGAACACTAATCAGGATTCCAAGCAGGAACCAAGATCATCCCTCTCCCAACAACGTGACCAAGATTACACCCCATAATACCTTGGTACGCACCCCCGGATTTACTATTCGGGCAGCGATTATCACGTCACTCTGTAGGTACAGCGAGATCCGAACCTTATAATGCGGGAATACGGAGTCCCGAGTGGTGAAGCACAGTGCAACGCGTCCAACAGGTGTTGGTTGTGCAGGGCCCCAGCAAATCGCCAAACATGGGGTATACCTTGGACGGTATGTCTTCGGATGTTATGGGGGTTATAGAAATTGGCCGTTCGGTGTATTTGTGGACCTCTCTCAGACTTCGAAGTTTGTTTCAACATGGCCATGATAAACAGGCTACAGCTCACTTGGCCTATTCAAGCATTAGTGATGGAAGAAATGGAACAAATGGAAACTCTCTGGTGGAAGCGAAAGTTTAAAAGCATGAATTGAGTGCAACTTTCGGATGGATTTATCCCTGCTTTTCATCCTCTGGGGATTGGTATTATGTCATCGAGCAGATGAAAAGTATATGCGGCGGGGTGAGGATGGAGACTCCAGAATTGATACAATGGGATATCGCACAAAGTATGTTGGGGTGCATTGTCGTCCCGTGTTTGACGGCTTCATTGTTCGGCGTAATTTTGGGTTTGCAATGCGGCAACGTCTGTAACACAACTATGTTGTATGATGCAATTGATGATATAAGCATGGAGTGTAGAGTATAGGTGTCGTGTGTATAATCTCAGGGGTAAATGAATGAATGAATGCATGTCCTTCCTATTTGTGGACTGTACCGATAGTCGCGCGATAGAAGGAGGAAAGGAAGACGCGCGCGGCGAAGACTGTTGGAATTGCGGTTGTAGAAAGGCAAGTTATTTATCAAAGTTTCGTGACTAATAAGAATCCAGAATACTAGGTACCCAGCCATCATTAACAGAATATTGTTCAGATCGCAAGAATTACCTACATATCTTACATCTGTCACAACTTTGTCCAACAGTTCAATGGAAGTATCTCTCTCCATCATAATCCGCCTCCCAAAATTTCATACTCGTTTGTTGAGCTATTCTCACACCCATGCATTATCTAGTAATAAAGTGGGCGTGCAGACAAAGCTAATTTCACCCCTGCCAAAACAAAATATCCACACCCCATCATTTCATTCGGCATTCCCCTTAATCAAGTCAATCTTCCGATGCGATGAATTTCCTATTGGTTCTGCCGTAAGTCAAGCCTGAGATGGTATTCACAGCTGCAGATGCTCTCCTAAAACCTGCACTAGCGTTATAAGCTGAGGACCTATCCAAATCTTAACCCCGATGTGCTTCATTTCTCCAGTTGCTTGCCGATTATCTGATATCCATCTTTTCCTCATCTCCAGCTGCCTCCAATGCGGAGTACGTACGTTGTGGATCAGCTTTTCTCTTGGTCGGGGGCTTGCAAGATACACCCCAACACTTTATCAACAAACTTATTTCGTCTCAATTGCCTGATTGACTTGATGGACAGCGTAGATCACTGGGTGAGTGGGATCAGCGCAGATAACGTCCAGTAGGTGAGCTGTCTTCTTCTTTGATGGCTCAGAAACATGGCAAGGGATGTTTTAAATTTGTGTGATGTACATAGGTAAGATGAGATCTCCAAGATAGCTTCTCATCAGGAATCAGCAATTCTTGAGATTCAATCATAAGATATCTGATCATCATATTTGACCGCAGAATTGGCTATTTTCATGTTTGTGAAATGATACTCGGCCTCGATATCAAAATTTGCTATGATGCCAAGGTTTTCACTGTTCATAAATAGACGCTCAGTATTTATCAACGTGTTCAAATTGACGCGGATTTTAGACGAAGTATAAGAAAGAAGAGTACAGTGACAACGGAGAGATTATCGTTTAGATAAAAGAAAAATCAAGATCATAAGGTCCAAGTCTCCTATTTCCTCCTCTGGAATAATTCCAAAATCTCCTCGTTTCCCATTGCAGCTGCAATGTCCAACGCCGTTCTCCCCTTCGAATCTTCATCTAGCACCTCACATCCATACTTCTTCACTAACGCTTCAAACAAACCTGCTCTTGCTTTTTTTCGTTCTTCGAGATATTCTGGAAGTGTATGCATAACAAGTTTACTTGCCGCCACAACATGTAGAGCTCCTTGTCCTTCATTGTTTGTAGCTGTGAAGTCCGCACCATGTTTTTCATACCATGGTAAATGAGATTGGCCTCCTCCGCCAGCTAGATATACCAGTAAAGGTGTCATGCCCGCATCATTCCGCGCATCGATACACCCACCTAAAGAGAGAAATTGTTCCATTACTCGGAAAGAATCGCGCGGCTTGTTGTAAGGACGTCTGCGGGCTAGATGGTGTAACGCAGTGTTGAATTCTGGATCTGGCTCTAGAAGATCAGCACCCCCGTCGTTTACGAAGATGTTGACAATATCAGTGAGAGATGTAGGCATAGGATGAGATGATAAAACACGATGGAGGGGAGAATACCCTGCATTATCTTTTTGGGTAAAGAGAGAGCAAACACCTGGAATGGAAAGTAATAATGGTGCCGTTTCGGAGGTCCATCTGGAGAGTAGATAAAAGATTGCGTGACGCCCTTCGTTATCAACTGCCAGGTAGTTGAGCGAGGGGCGATGGGTTGCCGAGTTTACTAGGTGTAAATAGGGCGGGACGTATGGTGGTTGCGACTTTTCGAGTTTAGAAGGTGTAACATGTGGGTGTGGACCTTCCCTCTTGGTGGAGTTAGAAATGGCACATAAGAGAGCTGTTCGACCATATCTATCCCTAGTATTCATGTCTATTCCTGGCCTTTCAAAAAATGGACGGAGAGTTGTGGACGTAGCATTTGCGAAAAGATAGTGTAAAATGCTTTCTCCCTCTTCGACAACCAAATCAACTCTAGCACCATAATCCAGCAGAAGTTGTATCATCTCTGCAGCTATAGAAGCAGAATATGCTTTAGGACCCTTTGGAAATGCTGCCACTACGATTGGATATTTCCTAGCTACATTGACTGTCGCACACTGAGATCGGTAACTAGAGTCTGTTGAGTTGTCCGGCACGTTAGGATCAACTCCGTTTTGGAGATACAGCTGAAGAGTTCTCACATCTCCGTGTTCTATGGCTGAGATGAGAACGCTTTTTGTTCCTCTATTAACATCTGCCCCGTATTTGAGTAGTATTCTAATGGTCTCTTCATCGCAGCCAGCCTTGTTGAGAGCTGTGAGACCTTCCGGATTCACTTTATTGGGATCAGCTCCCAGTGTAAGGAGCGCCTCACAACATTGAGTGCTGAAGAGATTTCTCCTTGATGCTGAATCGTTTACAACGTATGTACTTGCAATTTCTAGAGGAGTACGACCCTTCCCATCCAAGATATCTAATTCGGCACCTAGAAGTATCTTAGTATTTTCTATCAAGAGTCTTCCATACTTTGAGTTGGTTAGAGGAAAGCATACATCGAAGTAAAGTGCCCATTCCAATAGTATGACGTGAACTCCGATTCTCCATCCATGGTCCTATTTTCCGGATATAATACCAGGGTTCTGAGATAAATCAAAAAGTAAGCTTACCGTGTTCACCCAAGTATTGAATAGCCTCGACTTGCCACCAGAATTCTCCTTTCGCTAAGATATGAAGTGCTGTTTTTCCTTGAATTAATTCTTCAGTCATTGTAACACCACTTCTCTTTTTTGTCACATGATGCGCGTTTACATTCACTTGGCCATCTTCAATTAGAATTTTGACCATATTCATGTTCCAGACCGGCCGCTCACAGGCCACTTGTAACAGTGGTCGAATAATGTTCCAACCATTGACAAAACTATCGGCAATATTACCGGTATAGTGTGGGTCATCGAAGAGTTTTGCCTTGAAAGTCATTAGTCTTCGAAACATCATGTTCTAATCGTTTTCTCTATTGGATAATGTCACGAGTAGAATTGAGGTAATATTTGATAAAGGAAATAGAAACAATGGTCTGCGAGGTAAGGTATGAAAAGAGGATCAGAAGAAGATCGAGCCAAGGAGATTTGAACACAACAGTCTATGAAAATGGGTGAAGATGGATGTAGAAAATAGGCTTGAATGAATGGTGGTACTTAGTTTGCCATGTAATTTCAAGCGTTCGGTATCCGAGAGCTCCTCGATGTCAGACTGACAACCAAACAGAGAATTGGGGGGAAATTGAATCAAGGATGAAAGCTCCCATCTTCGAGACATATAGAGAGGAATTGAGATAATAGTTAATGAAATAAGTATCCGTACACTGAAAATTATCTTGCTCATGAATTCTGTTAGTCCATAGTGCGCGAATTGAGTGATTGGCGGTCCCATTTTGCTCATCCACGCAGGGTTGTTCGCTCGTGTAAAGTCAATGTCTCTCAGAACCAGCTGTTTCATCGTTGCCTCATCTAATTCGCAGACCTTGCATTTTATAAAGTCGATATCTTCGTGGCTGCATTCATCTAGTACCTTTTCAATACTGGACATTTGTGCCATGAGTTGATTTTCGGCAAAAGTTTTGCTTCTCGTAGACTCTTCGCCTCTAATGGTATATACCAGCTCGGCGCATTTTGCCTCGAGTGCGGGAATAAAAGCATTCTCAATATTGGCTCCAGCTGCTATAAGCATATGCGCAATGACACCAATACGGCACGTAACATGTTGTGTTACCTCATCCAGGTCAGTCTCAGGCCCCGTGGTCTCAGAAGACCCCGAGGGAGCTCTGAAAGGATCCTGAACGTTGAGTTCAGTGAGCTTTCCTTTTTGTAGCAATTTCCAGATCCTATCTTCCTCGAGGAACATGGCACATGCCATTAGCGGAGTTATCCCCGAAATTTCTTGCTTGGTCTTCCTTTCGATGTCAGCACCAGCTGAGATCAAAATACTAACGGATTCAGGTCTGCCTGATATACAGGCAAAGTGAAGAGGTGTCATGCCATCAGAGTCTTGGACGTTTATATCTACGGTAGAACCAGTTCTTTGAGCATGGTTGAGAAACATTGATAAAACACCACACTGTCGTCCGCGAGCAGCGCAATGAAGCGGCGTGCGCCGATTGAAAGACTGGGCATTCAATTCGGCGCCAGCCATTATCAGAACAAAGACTGAATATTCGGAAGTAGCGCATGCATAGTGAAGAGGCGTATACCCATCTATATCCTTCGCGTTTACATCGAATTTGGGGCATAGCCGACGAACAACTGATATGAAAGTTTGTTTGCCGTCTATAATCAGAGAATTATAGCGATTACCATGGAAGGTTCCCATGATATGTGCCGCAGTCTGTTGTCGATAGTTTTTTGCATCGACTGAGACCCCATTTTCATGCAAATATTCAATTAAAGCGATATCCCTTGGATCTCCGTCGAAACGTGCTGCTACTTCATGCAACAAAGTGTTTCCATTCGTGCTATCGATCCAATTGAGATCTGCTCCGTGATTCACGAGTATATTAAGAAGCCCAACAGAGTTGCGAGAGTGACAAGCCAAATGCAGCACTGTTTTACCCTGCCACGTTCGAGCAGAGATAGAAGCCTTCTTCGGGTGACTCAAAAGTACTTCTACCATTTTCATATTTTTATCTTGACATTCAGCAATGGCTTTGAGTAGGACTGACCTCCCTTTGCGGTCACGTTTTTCTAGATCAATACCAGTGTCGATTATAGTGCTTACCAGCCCTGAATCTACAGACCGATACACATTGTGCAAACATGTTTCGTCAAGATGGTTTTGGATATTGGCATCAGGTGAAAGGCTCAAAATAGCTGGGATCAAAGCGCCTGATTGGATTAATGAAGATCTGCAAGCACGATGCAGTGTAGTATCTCCGTTGTTATCTTGGACATTGATGTTGGCATCATGATTTACAAGCAATTCAATGAGCTCGGCTGGCTTGTGTCTGTTGTCCACCACACTAGCATCACATTAGTTCCCGATAAACTATGAATAAGCTCCTGATTATGAGTGTTTTGATATAACAAATCTGGAAACTCAAAATCTTTCGATTGGATAACAAATCCCGGGCCGAAACAATGGAACAAAATTCATTTTGTTAAGACTGAACAGTAGGTTCAAGCTAAAATCATGATCCAGATCAGAAGTAAGGAAAAGAGAATATTTCGTGCTTACCAATGTAGCGGAGTTACTCCATCCGAGATTCGAGCTTGATTGGGGTTTACTCCAAAGGCCAAAAGTTGTTTGGCGAGATCAGTCGATGATAGCTCTTCACAAGCTCGGTGAAGTAAAGTCTCGTTATCAGAGTTCATGGCGCACTATGATAGAGTAAATAGATGTCTGGCATCAACTACAGCGAAGATCAAGTTTTATCACATACAAAGAAGTAAATAGGGATTTTGGGAGGATAAAAGAAAATGAATTGAAAGGTATAACGAAGAAGGAATTATCAAAGAACTGTTTCTACCTACTGGATCGGCACCAGCCGAGAGTAAAAGCTCCAGAGCATTTTGAAAATATCTATGACTTTTGGGTGAAACTGTGAGTAGCAGAGGAGTGTCGCCATTGCTATCTCGGGCTTCAAGATCAGCACCTGCCAACAAAAGCATATCTAAGATTTCCTTCGCAGCAGCTCGATTATGTTGGTTGATCGTAGTCATAGCAAGATTATGGAGTGGCGTTCTATCCCCCAGTTCTGTTAGATTAATACTATGTATAATGGGACGCGCTGAGCCAAGCTCCGTCAAGTGATCACTACCTAGACTTGCGATCCCTCCTTTCTCAATTATGGCCTTTACAGATCTTGCTTCAAGGGAACTCGTCGCTACCATTAAGGCAGTCTGGCCTCTTATAAAGCCCATGCCACCAAACCCTACGGGCGCTTTTGCGTTGGGAGAAACATCTGTTTTTCCTAAGAGAGTAGAAACCAAAACATGATGTCCACAATGAGCTGCTCGTAATAAAGCCTCTTCAATTTCTTTTGTCTCACAATATGGGATCATCTCAATTATTGTTTCAACATGACCGGCACTACTGGCGATCATTAGTGGGTGTTGACTGGCATTTGGTGGTGCATTCCCACAGCGTCTTGACGTATCTTCCGTCCGGGTTGTAAAAGGGGACACACCTGTGGGAGGTCAGTAAAAGAAGAAAAGACAAAATATCAAGCCAAAGTGCCCATTAATCAGGCGCGAAAAGCAAGATAGGAATGTGGGCAATCTTTAGGAAGCTCTAAACTTTTCATCACAACTTGATATACAGGAGCGATTCGATATCACAAACGAGTTCAAGAACTAAAATGCTTCCACTTTTGGAGTATAGTCCATGTATTGGGGTAGCATGATCAGGAAAGTTAACATACCAGCGCCCAGCAGGAGCTTAACCACTCCTGCATGGTTATTTGAGGCTGCAACATGGAGAGGCTTCAGTCCATTATGTCCGCCGATGTTTGGCTTAGCGCCAGCATCTAGTAATCTACTCGCAACTTCGGTATGACCTCCTTTAGCCGCCCAAAACAAGGGAGTATTTCCAGTATTATCTCGTATCTCAACATCTGCGCCATTTCCCAACAATCTCTGTGTCCAACAGTCTAGCCCGAAACTAGAAGCTATATGAAGATGGGAAGTCATTTCTGATGCTGGAGCTTGACCAGGACTAAATTGTAGCCAGAAACGTAACGCATTGGGAGAGTTTCTCAACCTGTCGGCCAACCATGACCATGCTTGAAATGCCTGGCTATCAGAATTACAGAATTCTTCCAGTGTCTCATAAAAACTTGCATCTTCATAGTCGTACGCTTTTGCATGATAAGTCCAGTTCTTTGTAGCATACTCAACAAGTGGGTACTGCACGAACAATCGAGCAAAGTCAAACTTTTGTCGCAGGGATTGTTCCACGTTACCTCCACCATTTTTCGCATTATCTGGCATCGGGTATGAAGAAAATGCCCCCCCTTGAAGTTTGCTGATACATAAAAGCGCAATCTCGCGGTGGGCAATCTTCGGATCAATGACAGGGAATTGAGGAACGTTTGACAGTTTACGTATAGTGCGGTCAGCGTCCAAAAGAAATTCGGTGAAAGAGTGGTGCAAAATTTGCACAACCCCATCTTCCATGATCTCGAGAAGTGGACCACAGCCAAACCTGACAATGTCTTTACTGTCTCTTTCACCTTTGGAAAGGTGATGATTGTCTTCAATAGCCTTGACAATTTCTATTAGGCGCATGGGTCGTGCCGACTGAGTAACTAGTTGTAAAATCATGACTTGTGTATCCTGATGGATGTTTGTAAGTGAAGCATGGTCGATAAGTACCCTGTTATACATCTCTTCAAGACCAACGGGCAATTTAACTATCATTTCTCGTATCAAAACCTCATTGTGTGCTTTGTTCTTGACAGATTGACTGATCTGATCGAGCATAAGGCGAGCATACAAGAATAGGCCTTCAGATCGCTCACATACAGTGCTCTGGATAAAACTTTGCATGTCTTCACTGATGCCGTCCTCCGCAAATTGCTTTACACGCTGACGAACAAAAATCGATATATCACGTTTTACAAGTTCCTCCTCGAGACTGACGTGAATAACTTGGGGGTTTTTGAACGCTCGTTGGAGATATTGTTTTGATCGACTGGTTAATAGAACCTTGACTTGAGCGGGTCTAAATGATCCCAAGGCGTTAAGCTGAGAGAGGAATTCCTCGTCCATATTCATCTCATCTAATGCATCAGCAATACAATAGACTCGTTTGAGCATTCTCAGGCCAGTCAAAAGGTGTTTCCATAAATGTGCTGTGGTAATACTTTCCAGGCTCTGACCATTTTTTACATGCTCAAATAGGTTCAATTGCAAGGCTTCGCTGAAGGGTAAAAGCTGGCACATCCAATCTCGCAAAAGACCACGAGAAGTGCGATTTGTTTCGATAATTTGCCTGAAGAAAAAGAAGAGAACAGGAACAGACTCATTGGCCGAAAGCGATTGAACCATGGAGGCTGCAAGGACACTCTTGCCCGCACCCGGAACTGCCTTGATCCAAATAGACCCATGGTCAGTAGATGAATGCCATTGTTCAAATTGTGAAGTCTCTCGAATCCATTCCCCTGTATTACGGGCTTTAGATGAAGCATGGCGATTGAATTCGCTGGATGATGCTAGGTAATCTGTAGGGTTCAGCCATTTCCTAATCTTCTCGAGATCTGGTTTTTCATCCACAAGCATTTGTTTAATGACGTCTTCGGATTCAATCATTTCGAAATCATCAGAACTCATATCGGACGTCATGATGAAAAAAAAAACCCCTGTGTTTGTTGATCGTTAATTGATGAAAATGAATCGTGAATGATTTCGTGAGGATGAAGATGGTGGGGATTCTTATTAGGCAACAGCAACATGCATCTCCATCCGTGGCACAGCGATAAGCGAGATGGCATACGTGTACGCGCGGACGAGTATACCTTTCTGTTTGAATGTCTGCGATGAATTTTTATCGTTAAAGATAAAATAATAAACTTTTGGAAAAATACATAAGCTGAGATTGATTTTTCTCTTTTCTGAATAGTTTCGTCCTCGAATCAAATGTGGAGCATTTGATGGGCAAGATTATTAGACACCAATTCTGGGACACCCCTTTCGCTTATATGAATAAGTAGGAATGAGAGGATATGAAGGTCCACTCTGATAGAGATATAACTGAGGCTATTGCTGTAGACTTGATCGGCTGATCTCAATCCAAAAGAAACCAAGCTCAATCTCATCAAAGGGGTTGGGAGTCGAACAACATGATCACGATTCAATTATTGCAAGACTTGAAGGAAAGCGCAACCCACCTAATTTGTCTTAGCTGGAAGTCTTCAGACTTCTCTTCTACCAATTCAAAGACCTACGTGTATGTCAAGGCTCCATGCCGAACATTATGATTGCATTTTATCAGGACGAATCGACGCTCCAAAGAGACTCAATCATCAACAGAAGATAAGATCACGCTCTGCAGAACGACTGCTTTCTTGATTTCATGTTCTCTTTTCATATAATTTGGATTGCGTTTGCATCTCTTAGAGATGACATGAACAAACGTATAGGGGCGGCTCCCGAGAAGTATTCCAAAGCATCTTCGACAATATCCATTCACAACACATTAGAAACGCTCAAATACATATCAGAATTTCGCTGGAGATCTTCAAATTCAACTTTGACTATCATATGTAATCACATTGCGTTTCGAAGACAGTGGCAAATTATTCCCACAAGGTTGTCCTAAGTAGCATGGTCAGGGTTTTTATTTTTTTCTATATACTGTTAGCTAATGCATCAGTCTCTACGAGGTTAATGCATAGACATATGGCACACCTTTTTCGCAAAGGCATCTATGCAGTATCTTTAGCACAGCAGCTCAAACGACCCTACAGCCTACTTCTACGAGTGCAAAACCTACCAAGCAACGATATGAGAATGATCTCTCAAGCCTCAAGAAACACCGAGCAATTTGCGCATGTACGAAGCAAGATAAGCCAAAAGATGTGCCATGGAATCTTTCACCACTGTACCAGGTACAGATGATAGCAATCCTACATTCTGCACATTACAGTCAGTCTATCGCCAAAAATGGTATTGAATCCTTGCGCAGAATCCATATCCTATCTGAAAAACTATCCGAGACGAAGTGTATGGAGGCCGGACAGTGATGATAAAATGGCGAGTGTAGATTGGACAAGAGAGAAGCATTCGATATTCATTCAAGGGACAAATTGACTGAGAATGATCGATTACTCCAGATGAATACAAACGCGGTGGAGTACAGGGTCTTGAAGGATAGGCAGATGGAACAAAGTAAAAGGACACAAGGACATAGAATACTGAGGCGCTGTCGACAAATCGTACTTATGGATTTGGAATCCTACGGAATAGTTTCTACATACTTATGGGCGATGGATCTTTACAAGCTGGAGTTGATATGGAGCAAAAAGTGACTTCTGAACTGGCAGATATTTAGGAAGACATGAGAATGGATGTATTAAATTACTTGGGTAGCATAGCCTTGACGCCGCAAGATAGAATTGAACAGAGAAACATACTTAAGACTCTTAATGTTTAAAGAGAGCATCTCCGAGTATCTCATTTAGAAGTTTGCGTGAGTTGCTGATTATGGTCCACCTCGTCTCTACATTACCACATAGCTGATCTATGATACTTACAAGTATAGAAACACCAAGATTCGGAGTACGCAAGTTATTTACAGCGTGTTGGGTGGACATAAGACACCATATCACTATTCAAGGGTATCATTCATAATGGTATCATCACTTGTATTGAGATGTATTCCCATAGCAAAACTGAATGATCTTCCAAGTGCGACTGTCAAGACTACTACGGGGGGCAGGAGATAGGAAACATGGCGGTTCTTCTAAACTCTACTGCATGTGTAATGAGCACTGTCGTAGGATCATCGTATGTCTTTGCATGTTAACCTTTAACGCTTACAAAGTCCTCATCTTCAGAAAATCCATACAAGGACACTCATCCAGTCTCAAGCTTTATCTAGCGATCTTTGCTTCGGAGAATGCCATAACAGGATTTTCAATGGGCCCGACTGTAGTCAAACGGTGAATTTAGCTCAGAACATCCAACCACTTCCCAATATCAAATAATTTGGAATAACGTAATCTATAAACTCGATGGTAGTCTCTACATGTAACTCTAACGTGGCCTACGATTGGGACTATTGAAAACACTACATGATCAATTTTTTGTTCTTGAAAGTATACGTACATTAGACTGTGATACTGTACTTTGACGGACCCAAAGTTGTGAGAACCTCGGCGTCGCTACCTCGTCATCGCTGCCTCGCCGATATGGTTTACCTATTTGCCAAGCAAAACTGTGTGATATCTCGGGCTACCATATCCGCTTCAACGCAGCTAGATAAGCACTTCCCTTCTCTTGATGACTCAAATCGATCAAACCTCTATATTAGCGTCACAAAACGATTATAATTTTTTTTAGAGGAGATGCATTGTCTTCTTTGACTTTCTTTTTCTTTGACTATTTCCATTGGTTCACTAATTGAAAATATTCCATCTTGATACTTCCATTAGGTTTACCATACTAGTGCAATGGGTACTGCAGCACGTTATGTGTCAATCAATTTTGTATCAGTAGTACTCGGGAAAGTGATAGACTACCCTCTCATTCGTAAATGATTAGCAAGAAGTTAGACGTTTCTGAAACCTAAAACTATCAAATCTGATGAAATTTTCTGAGAATTTCCCGCCGAGCAAGTAAGCAGATTACCCGAACCATATCATTGAGGCAGGAGCTGTTCGGAAAGGGAGTTTCAGCGCAACTGCCGAGTCACTTGAAATCTCACAGAAGTAGAAGATTGAAAATCCGCATTACTTGGCAAAAATCAGAAAGACGTTGGAAGTTATTCTTAGAAATTCACGCTAGGTGAGTGCCACGGTGCGGTGCGTTGCGTGAGAACTTGTCAAGGACGTTGATCAATATTCGTTTCCATTAACGGACATACCAGAAATCCAACACAGTCAAGCAAATTCCGCTCGCCCTCAGACTGTTACAAAAGCGTGTTTATGAACTACGTCATTCTGCTTTGAAAATTTATCACATTCTGTTTGTGCGTTCAAGTTTGGGAACAAGAGGCAACGGCACAATGGTCAGTGTGGCCTTGACCGCAACGGGCACTGGCACATTTTTTGAAAGAGGATGCTAGATTCAAGTAATATGATAGATTAATACGATAACCAGTTCTCAATAAGACCGCTTCAAGCATTGAAGCAATAGAAAGGTGTGAGGGGTGTTGGTAGTGAAGAGTAGTTGTGTGTATCACCCCTAGGTATACACACAAACCTGAATATCATCTTAACGGCGATCGGAAGCACATTGAGCATCTCTTATGATGCTAGAGAAAGTTAAACTCTCTCAACACTATTCTGATATTAAAGGTACGAATCTAGATCGAAAACGGATAGGACGTCGTAAACCCAAGGTGCAACTAAGCTAGTCTGTTTTCGGTTTCTCAACATGTATACTTCTTCATGAGATACTAGTCGGTCTCTCTCCTAGCACGCAGTCTTGAGTTAATATTCCAAGAAGAAAAGAGTCATGATGCTAGTTAAGTGAGTGGCGCAGCTTCTCTACTATTGAAGCTCGAAGATGCTGGCAAACAAGCACTCAAACACATAACTTTGGAGCGAGACTAAGTGAAGCATGATCTTTCCATTACGCATCATATCACTCTGTGTGTGAAGAATCCATGAAGAAACTGTTGGAGAAGAAAGGAAGATACGATGTCATGCAGATAGTGTATAGGTAAATCAATTCACGCAATGGAAATCTTGTTCAAATTGGAATATCACCAATTTTCCAACTACCACCCAACACTTTCTGCACTGCGCTGCAAAACACCTACGCCGTACCTACGTATGGGATACCCGCCAACCTAACATTTCAATACTTTGACTGTCGTACATTCTCTGCAATACTCATATTTATTCCCTACACACAGGGATGTGAAAGAAGTGAAAGCAAATCGTCCAGCTAAATGAACAACATAACAGATGAATAAAAGAACCAATCTCTAGACAATTTCAAAGTGCAGGGCAGGGCCTTCGTATACGATATTGGAGAAACACACTGGTGTAAAAGTACGACGTGAGATTCAAATGAAGACACCAGCGGACCTCGCCCTCTTTTCAACCCATTTTCTGACCAAATCCAACAATCAATACGAAGCTTATCAGCATTTCGTCTTTCCGCTTCAGCCTCGAGATATGGGAAATGAGTCTTCTCTGTAGATATATTGCTAGAGTAAGCTCTATCATGTGATGTGATGAGATGTGATACACTTACTGTGTCCTCATGACCCGATCCAAAACTCACCGCTCACGCAAGGTTGGTATACAGCGTAAGCAATGAAATGAAAGTCAATGTACCCATGTATAGATTACTCTCCCTTGTGCACCTTAAAAAATCTACCACCCAATCCATGGAGCTTTTCCCCGGTTCGCTCTGTTGTCAAGTCTTATTGTCATATCGATGGAGTTCAATCTTCACGCATGCGAATCAATTCAAATGGAAGTAAAGTACAAGCCATGAAATTTATTGTAGATTATAAAATAATCAAACTTCTAACAGTCTGTATTGTTTCTTTCTAGATCTTTTGTTTGTATCACACATCAGCATGTCAAACTCTTCAACGACCCCTCGCTCTAGACCATTTCATATAACCGAGGGAAACAATACACACACACGGCACATGAAAAAGCCCTCCTCGCAGCGTGGCAATAAGATCCGACGAAACCCTGCCCCCACCAACCCGACCGACCGTTGGTAATTTAATCTCATGATCAGATTTCCTCATTATTTTTGCTCCGCTCTTCTCCGTGTTTAAGCTGGTTGACAGATTGAAGAAATGTGAGGTGTCATATTCGGGATACCCTGTCGATCGGTTCATTGCCCGAGACCGTTCTGTGATCGGTAGGGTATGAATAGGGCATCATACCGACGTGGTTGGACTCCGAGGGCTGTGCTTGATTGAATTGCATTGCAATGTGAGGGTATTATCTGATCGGCAAATGTACATGGACTCAGTTTGTGGTTAATGCAACAGCGAGTCAGAATGTGATGTATCTCTAGAAACATCATTCGCCCACATAGTTTATCTACTGGAACGATCAATAGACTTGCATACACTATTTCGAACTGGAACGTCAATGTACATCATCATTTCTCATTCTTATCTGGGACTCATCCGTGTGCACCCAAAAACATCCCAGTTCGCTAACCAAGCACTTGCTCGCCTGTTCCCTCCCGCAATTAATTCCCGCCCGCCATGGGGACATGTCAATGCAACGCCAGATAGCATGCTTCGCATGCTATCTACTTACCAGATTCGATATCTCGCATCTTCGTCTCCTGGTTCATACAGTAGGATAAAACAGAATGGCCAGTCCTCATCCAGTGCAAGTGGACAATATACTCGGTAAAAGCCGCTTCATCTCTTCATAATCAGATGATGAGATTACTTACCAAAATATGCAAGTACATTCAAGGTATGAGCATGGTATTCAGCTGGGAAACTAATGTGCAGACCTGTAATACGTATGCCGTTCAATCTTTCTAAGGTTTTTGCTGCATACATAATGTCGACTCGTGCGGGAATATGACTCTTGAATTGGGCGCATCACTCGTTTCTAATTTGTTGAGAAACGTAGTCCAAATGTTTTTCTGACGACGATAAAGAAAGCTGGTAGATGAGGCGAATAGAAAATGATACAAGAAACGACTAGATTGCCCAAACTAAGTCATGGATGAAACCAGTATTGGGCGCACCGAGCGTGGAATTGATTTTAATGTATTCCAAATAAAAGTTTGATTGTGCACTCCATGAATATCTGACCCCACAAAGTCCATGGATTTGAATCCATCCATACAGAACCAGACAGGTAGATAGATTGGCGCCCCTACCGACACCTCCTAGCCATGTATCATCGCCCGAAATGCATCATTTCAATTAATGTAGCCGAAAGAGCCGAAAGGGATATCAATGTGACACAGGAGTTTGCAGGAACAAATAACACCTTCTGTAATATTCACGTTCCTTTGGGCTTTGAAAAATTGCTGAAGAGCACATGAACCGGTAGAGCTTACTATTTGGGATATCCGTACAGGTATCTATAGGAGTACGGTAGCATTGTGTATTGGTTTCGTAGGGCTTGTGCTGCGGGAACGAGGCACAAGAGTTAGGCTGGTATATAGAAATGATGAAAGTACGGAGTTCTGAACCAACTAGGTATTCATGACGAATATCTATCTTCCTTGAAAGAAGGTTGTTCCAAGAGAGAGAGGGAGAGAGAGTGTGTGTGTGTGTGTATGCGATAAATCGTTTCGGATAATTCTTGACCTGGATAATTATCGGACTGTTGAGATTCGATTTAGATTGAGGTACTGGGTACTGTACGATATGATACACCCCAAAATATTTCAGCGGTGTGCAAAGCAAAGCATTCCGTAGACTATTGTTTTGACCCCTCAATTCCTCAATTCCTCAATTCCTCAATTCCTCAATTCCTCGATTCATCAATTCATCGGACGAAATATTCCAATCAATCATGGCTTTTGGTACGTTAACGACAGGGAAAACCTTGGATTAATTCAATGTTAGCTGTAGACGATGCGTTAATCACACATCCAATCTGGATAGAGAAATGAACAATAGAGAATTAAACCTTCCAAAAGGGGAAGATGTGAGCAAATTTCCTCTTGAGAAAGTTGGGGGGTGGTTGTACGGAGTACAGGAATGATTGTTTAATCGTTTAATCGAGGCAACACAATGCAATGGTAAGACTTGGTTGGATTAATCGTGGATATTAATATACAAGCAAACCCTGGAAAGAAACGATGGATTAGTTTGCTCGGCCCGCTGCAGGACGGTTTTCGCCTTTTTTTCTGGACTACTCCATAGTATGGTCCAGGAGTAAATCTTGTCAACATGTCGGCGATTAAGCCTATATAGGTACATATGATAAGACTCGCTAGACCATTCCATATATTCCCTTGCTCTTAGCTTCCTTACCAAGTGCCACTCAGCTGGCAACTTATCAGCATGGTTCCCCCAGTATATTCCTTGTCGATCTCTCAGAGACTTATCTACGGACTACTTACCTGAGTCTAGTGCAAGACGTGGAGTGGAGTATTTCATCTTTTTTTCTATCTCTGAACCTCTCACTGCTACCTGTATTCTAAAACGACGATTGGTGAAAGGTATGCGAGCAGAATCTGGTTGGCCTGATACTGATTGCATCTAGCAGCATCCCCCCTGATAACATGAAAAGGTGTAGGAGGAGTAGGGGGGTTTTATTAATTTCTTTGCATATATAGATACATATAGGCAAAATTAGCTTTTGCTGGAGGGAACACCTAATTGGAAGAAGAGAAAAATGCAACCAGTACAGGCAGGGTAGGGTCAGCACGGCTCAATCTGACACTCTGCTTGGTGACCCATAGCAAAACAAATGAATTTTTTAATTCGCTGCCTGCAACGCTGCCATGATCCATGTAGATATGCAATGCGAGGGTGACCTCGTTCCGCGCCGCTTTCGCGGGCGGGAATGCACCATCTAGAAACAAGACTAACGGGTGCCCGCATGAACAGAAAGTAATGTGACCGTCAGATGTAGTTAGCGGTGAAGGGGTCAAGCCAATGATAGAAGATAGATGGAGGGTGGAGTCAGTAAAGTCAGAATCGTGAACGAACAAGAACGGAAAACGCTTTGATGGTCAATGCAAGATGTGTTGTTGATAGTGGGGTGCCGCGTGCGAGAGGCACAGGGTCAAAATGATAGATGTTTGGCTCGTTCAAAAATATCAATTGAGAAATGTAGCCTGATAGGTTACATAGATACGACAGCTATTTATGTTTGCTCGCTGTAATTGGGCAAGTAGAAAGGGAGAATAATGGGATTCGTCAGATGTGGAATGAAGACCGGACATCTCGGCAAATTCCAAGGATTCCAGAGAGTTTGTTGCTCGTGTCCCGAATGTATGGTCATCCTTGGACCTTAGGAGACTTGATCCGGGGTTTGAGCCGATATTGCTGTTCATCGGTCTCGATTGAAACTTGGCGTATTCATGTACGGAGTTAGTTTTGCTAACAATGCGTGGATGGAATGAATCTGCTTTGTTATGTGGCTTAGCCAAACAATTTTCTCGTCTGATGTTGGATTTTGACTGGATTAGTTCAAGTCTCGACTCTCACCTGAATAATTCTCCGCATTAAATTCCCCAAACAAGTCATTGACGTCGGCATTGTCGAGGTTGTCATGCGTCATTACCACAAAAATTACAATTCTAGTCTTGACGAATTACATACATGATACATCTCTTGAGTTCGCCGACCTAGATGTCTTTAGCAATCGTTTGGTCGCAAATCAGCTTTTTACATGATAGAAATACCTCTTTGAGCTGTTCCGGTGACATTCTTCGATGAGAAGGAATGTTTGAGAATTCGCTTAGAATATGTTTAAAACTGTCAAGGAACAAATAGAAGGTATCGAATAACACTCTTTTCCCCCTTTTCATCGTCAACAGCGGCTACTTACATATTTTCACGAAAACGTGATTTGGAAATTCCATGAACCAGGGGTTTGGGTGATCACATCTCGGGTCGTTCCATAGGCATGATCAGAATAAGAATCAATTTCTCCTCCAGATATCAATAGGTATATTCACATATACTCACACCTTACAACATGCAAGCCCTTAAAGCAATCAAAATAAACAATTGTTTAAGGATGATTGATTCCCGATAAATTGATACAAGTGCTTATTAGATCATCTAGATCACTTATCAACAATAACCCGGGGCTGAAAAGAGTTGTATTATACCGCAAACAACCATGGAGCTTATAAGTTAATCTTTAATTTATGTTACACAATCCTGATTCTCCCTACAAGACAATTAAGCTTACCATTTGAGATCTTGTCAATTGTTATTGAGGCTCCTTATAAATAGAAAAGCGATACAATAAATCACTCATCACTCAAATAGAACCATACATTGAAAATAATCACATTTTGACTTTTGATAATGTATATATATAGAATTCCAAACGATGTAACATCGATGATGAATTCAAAGCTTGTAAATGTATCAAATCCACTTTTACTCACAACAATGATTTTTGTTCGAATTGACATCGAATATTGGACAGAGTGTGTATATTTTTAGTGTTCTAGTTTTTTCACCCCCTCTTAACCTTACTAGGGTTGGCATTTTGTTGATCTCCGATTCTACCTTCCGATGAAACCTCAAGAATAGCCTGATTGAAATTTTTTAATTATTCCAACCATACAAATTTCGAATAATTTCGGACATCTTTCTTCTTTCCCTTCTTTGTCACTTCCCTCTCCTCTCGTTTACGTTGACTTCGTAGGATTATACGAAGACGCTTATTATTGACACCTGCCAGACCTTGTGAATGGGATTTGGAACGGACCCCTTCATCGCGTACGGTTATTCCCGTCCTCCCGCTGGGCTATAGGCGATCCTTTCGTCTGTTCGGCATAAGCTTCATTCCACTGTTTATGACAATTGTAAGCTACTGTAAACTCGTCAAGTCAATATCCTGACATGCGTCAATCAATGGACACTTCAGGGAGGGTCGTATAATACAAGGGCATAAAGTGATACAAAATAAAATGATAATACACATTCAGGTGTACCAGAAGGCTGACATCAGATAAGTTTACCCCCTTGGCCGCGTATGCTTTGTCATGATAATGCAATGAGAATCCTGCAAATGTATGAACTGGACGGGCCGTCCAGTTTCTGACGACGGAATGTGGAAATGGTGGCAGTGTGGCATGATCTTGCCGCTTCGTGGTAGCGATCTTGTCTGTTGTAGCCATGAACTAATCATGCTGTGTTTCAATCACAAAGAATGCCACGTTTTTATTCCTTCCATCTGAATCGTTGGGAATTTTTAATGAGCGCCTCGAAATGATGATGACAATATTCCCTTGGACCACGGTCCACGAGGCCTTGAAGCGCGTAAGTCTAGACTTAGACAAATAATAATACTTAAATGACAGCGCGCGCGTGTCTAAGCGTTTGAAAACGGCGCGGCCCTTGGCTGCCGACCCTCGAGGAATGTGGGCTAAGAGGTGGTAGCTGCAGGAAGTAGCATATTGCAAAGGCTTTTTAGGTATCTTCATACATGAAATTGTGGAGAGAATCATGCAGTCGATAGAATATGCCATCATACCATTGAATGGAGAGGATATGCACTTTTACCTTTTGGCTTTTCGCCTCGAGGTATATTTCCTTTTCCCCTCCTTAGTGTGATCAGCCATGAGAAATATATCCCTTTGCACAACCTCTTCCCATTCACCCAATAAATACATTTCGAGTGATTAGCATGATATTTAAACCATTGTACACGGTTTGATCGTACATACCTAGTACGCCACGTCTCATCCCGACCCGTTGTCAGACTAAACCCAACGTTGTGAAAGAACATTCGGTCGATTCTACCGAGTCGTACACTTTGTTTGCTTATCACAAAGATCGAGCCAAAAGGCTGAGTTTGTGTTGCTGCGGATGCTTCAGCGGGTACGTCTTCAATCGACCCTTGCATCTCCAACTTTCCCAATGCCAGTACTGCAGGTGCAAGAAACGCCTTATTGGCAGGGCTATTGGTTGGATGCAATTCGAAATCTATTCAGGGATTCCAAGCCGTCAGACTACTGGGGTCATCAAGTTGGGTCGTGTGCGAGCAAGCAAGCAAGTAAACCCAGCCACCATTTCCCCAAAGAATTATTTTCAACTAAACAGAAGAATGCGTCAGAGCCATACAATTCTTGGGGAAAGAAAAAGCGAATATTTTGGAGGGAAACGAGGTCAAATTTCGTGAGGTTTTGCTCAAACAACACCAGTTGCCAACATCTACCAGCATCATCAACATCCATCGTCATTTCAAGATTTCTGGAAACATCAACCAAAAAAAGTCAAATCGAGTTCAACAGGCCATGCTGAGAAGGGTTTCATATCCACTTAAATAATTACCCTTTCTCCATTCCCACGTTTCCCCGAGCAGTCCACATTCTACCCGGTACCCATCCCATCTTATCCCATGCTTCTCATTCCCCTTCCGCCCCCTCCCTGAACTCTTTTTATAATCCTAGTTCTTACTACCCACCAGACCACCTACATTTTAATACAAGACCCATGAGGATTGGTCGCCGCCTGAAGGAAGTGAATTCTTATTCCTAGGAAAATCCCGAGTTGACATATATGTAACTTGGCTTAGAGCTGCGTGTATCGCAACATCGCCTTATCGATATTGTTGTATTCAAAGCCGAGAGCTGTAGGTACTCACAACCTAAAGGACAGCAGCATAACTGAAGAAAAACACAACAAATGTTAGCAATTTACGAAATCCGAGACGCTAGATCCAAGAATCATCATCACACAGTTGAAAATTGAACAATTTCGATGATTGTATGTTTTGCGCTTGCGACAACTTGATAACACTAGCAATACAGAACACAACCAAACACAACAAATTCATTCCTTACGAACGAGGAGGACGATTGAGCCACGCAACTTTCCTTTGAAGTTTTTAGTTTCAACCCTTTGGACTTATCTTTTGGGATGGAATATTACATTTTATAATCCTTTTCTTTTGAAATTTTGTGTGGAATAGGAGGAATAAATCCAAGGGTTCATTGCTTACCTCGAGACGGCGGCTTTGCTGACAGGACGGCAAGACAAGGCAAAACAAGGCAAGGCAAGAAGGTTGAATCAGTTTTGCAGCATCGGAATCGGAATTGGCAGCTCTGGTCGGCAAAGCGCGTGGAGAGTAATAATACCAATTCGATCAAAGCAAGGAGGAAGCTCAAGGGAAGAGGAAAGGAATTACCTAGTCAAGGCTCACGGGATACTCTGTCGTCTGTAAGAACACCTTTTGATACCCACTTTGGAATTCTTTCTTCGAACTTCATCACGATCACCATTCTTTCTTACCATTACTCATCAAGCTCTTTTACTCTTGCCCACTTTGCTTAGATCTCTTTTTCGTTATCAAACTTTTCTACCCTAAAATTGTTCGCTGCTAGATCTCCAGCGATCATTCTTCTCTCCACGGTCTACCTCTTAACTCCATTACCCTTTCAAGGACGGTGACCATTGTTCACTCCACACTTCCCTCCCTCACGTTACTTTCTCAACATAATGCCGAGTCTTTCCTCTAGTTCCGGTCCCAAGAAAAGTCAAACTGCATTGCTACTCTGAGATTTGAAATTAGTACTTTGTCACATCCAGAATATACTACCTACCAGACTAGAGCCACACCATCCACGCCCGGTCTCCATTTTCTTTCCTTGATCATTACATCGCTATATTGAATAAGCTGAAGTTTCCTCCTTGAGAGTCAGGTTATCTAGCAGTTTAATGAAAGCATATCCGAGACACTTCCATTCCTTTCCAAGTTTATAGCACAAATCACATTTTGAGGAAGGGATTGGCTCATCAACTTTGTCGCATAGTAATTCATTCCATCGCATGAAAAACTCCAAAAGAATTTGAACTCTTGCAACTGTCAGACGTGGAAACCAAGGCTCGACCGTATACGTCTTCCTTCACGCAATAGGAGGTTCTTATGGGACTTGTGCCGTTGGCCATAGTTCCACACTATATTCAACAGCTTACACTGGGCAGACATTGCTCACGATAATCATAAGGGACGATCGTCGCATTGAATCCCAAATTGCGAAGTATCAGCGTCATAGTCCTCTTAAATTCTGGGATCTATTACATCTGAAAGTTTGCCAACCATTCTTCCGATACCTTTTTTGACTTGAAAAACGGCAAGCTGTTTACAGGACACCGGTATACCAGACTGGATTTCAACACCATTCGCAATATCTTGAGACTCCAGCAAAGTCCAGAGTTATTGGCTGACCAAAAAGCGCATTGCCGGCGAACTAGTTGAACTACGTCTGTCTAGCCTTCATCCGGATCGACATAACCTGTAACGCGCTATCTCAACGGGTTGTGGGGCCAGACTCGATACATCAAGAAGAGAATCTGATAAATCCATCAATCAATAACGTCACTCGCAAAATTTAAAGCTTCTTATGTGGATGCCTTTGATTCCTTAGGCTACCCGCTCCACCAGCTTTGAGGATATATACATATTCGAAGAGCAACGCCGGTAGAACAAGCCTAATCACGAGGTCTATATTGTGATAGTGCCATATCGATCAGAGTTTTCAACAGGAGTACAAACTAGAGAAAAGATAATCATTCTTTAAAGTTGAAATTGTTGCCGGCCATTTTCGCAACTTTAGGAAAGACAGCCACAACAAGTACTATTGGTCGATTTTAACCTTTCTCTCACGGAAAAGTTCGAGGTAGCTACTGAAGCCTCTATCGATCTTTTTCGTGCCAAGATTGCAGTTGTGGTCTGCCATCATTACAAGTGGGAGATATCACGGCGTGCCTAACATTTGTCGACGGTGAGCGATAGTCTTGGATCGACAACACACTCACTGTGTCGGATTGGTTCGTTTTCTGCTCACTGTCACTATTACTAACTGTTCCGAATCAAGTATTCAGAGTCATAATATTATTTGAATGCACTCTTACCCAAACAAGTTTAACGACAACATCTTCCAACCCACATTCAGAACGACGCCAATACCTGCAATATAAAATCTCGGTTCGAACCTCACAACAATATCATAACATCGATTCATTTCTTTCATCTCTACGTCCCTACCTATCTATCCAAGTACTATCAATTGCGTAGTCGCCAATTTGGATTCCGTCATCATATCATTATCCACCCACACCATCATCAATTACTCCTCTCCCTCTTCCTTCTCCTTTGGACCATTTCATTACACAGCTGCACGGTCCTGGAATTTGACAAAACCTCAACTTGTTATAAATTCATCATCTTTACAACATTTGAAGTCGATTTTCAACGATTTCTTCATATTTATCACTACTTTTTTGACACCTCGGTGTCGGTATAACAATAACGTGTTCACATTCTAAAATTACGGGAAAGGCCCGACACGCACACACTAAAGGCGGATACTTCCTGAAGGACACGAGTTCCCAAAATTGGTTGAAGAAAGTCGAAATACGAAATCGCCCAGCACGAATCATATCCCCCGTGCCCCTCCATCTTTCTTTACCCCTCCAACCCAGGAAGTTCAATCTGCAGGGAAACTGCGTTCTGAGATCCCGGTCCTACCATAACGGTCAAGCCAATTTACTTCTCCAAACAGGCCAAGCCAGGTCAACCCCAACGACCCGAGGACAGTCATCAATCCATTTTAAAGGACGAACTATTTACGATTGATCCTACGCCATTTTAAAGTTCTTAAATACCTATTTGGGACTAAAGCATCTCTTACCTCCGATCGCAATTGGCGTGCTTCGAGAAACTTTGGCTATCAGCTCCGAGATCGCGAATTGCTACCTGATTCAGTCTAACACAACACCAACACGCACATAACTTACTTACTGGGCTTACCTCACTTACTTGACTGGGCCAATTCGGAGAATAAAGTATCTGAATAAACTTTAGACACAATACGTTTTCTTAGTATCCATCCACGACTAAGTGGGGAATTATTTATTTCAGAACTAGCCGTCTTGTACTAGTGAGAAAGTCTATCGTCTTTCAGTCTTTCGGGTCGTTCATCCACGAACTCTACTTACTACATCCTACTTGCCAAGTATCGGGATTTCTATTTGGGACTTTAAAAGAACCAGCTTCCCCTCATTCCTCCGCTCTCGACGAAACATACTTTTCACTTCTCCGCTCCCCTCCCCTTCAACGATAGTAATCTTAATTCCTTCAATTCTTCACATCCAAGCAACGATTTGCAGCTGGGCTGTCGCAAAATCATAGATTACATTCTTTAACAAACTCTGTCGGTATACAACACACAACTCGCATCACACAACTCGTATCATACGTATCATAACCCGTCATTGCTTTGGCTCCGTATGGCGAATTCTTTTACTCAAGAAATCAACTCTGCATCAACTCATCAACGAGTCTCTCGAGAAGAAACCGCAAATCATAATCAGTCTGTTCAACCTTCATCAGAGGGGGAGGCAATTCATCGCTTACCTCGTTTACTTCGTTTGACAGGGTTTTCAGAACAAGATACTCTAGATCGCTCCGCCCCTATCACAAATTCGACGGCTGCACATGCTCCAGCAAGCACTTTGGCACCATTGAACTCGATTCGTAACATTATGTCCACATCTTCGTCGTCTTTTCCCAGCCATGGACCGACAGTCATTCCCCGTCATATACTACCAAGAAGCGGCAGGAGTTCTCCCCCTCCAGCTGGGCAAGACACTGGGGTAGCACACACACCAACCAGCGCTGGACCAGATCATTCTTCCCGCTCAATGGTTGGGGACAATCCGGTAGCTTATGCAATAGGTGATAGATTGCCGCATCTTAGCTACCGCCCTCAAAGTGCTCCAGATAACTCCATGTCGGAACATGCACTAGCAAGTGGCAGATCAGATTATCCCTCCCGCCCAGCGGATTCAGAAAATCACCTAGCATATGCATCAAATATTGAATCGCAATATCCTCACAATGCCACCCAAGGTGTTTCTGAGAACCGCACATCGGACGATACAAACCGTGCCTATCAAGGTGTCCCAGACAATCGCACCCCGCATCACACAAACCCCCAAGGCCAATACACTGCAGTCGAACCGTCTAGCTCGTACAATGTAGCACAACGTTGGGACTCAAGCACTCGTGTATCTGCCTACCAAGAACCCTATCGTCCCTATTCAGACAATGGACCACATTATCCTGGACAGTATCAGGAACCTGTTCAAGATGGCAGATCTATGCCGGCAGGATACGATGCACCTCCCCACCATTCCCTCCATGACGACAGAGGCTATTCGCAACAACCTCCTCCTCCTTCATATCGTCACCATTCTTATCAGGATAGTAGAGGCTATCCACAGCAACAACAACAACCCCCTCCTGTAACTCGCCACCATTCTTATAATGATGAGAGAGGCTATATGCAACAGCAACATCCCGCACCGTCTCATCATTCTTATCAAGATAGCAGAGGCTATCCACAACAGCAACCCCCTCATCCAGCTCACTATCCTTATCATGACGGTAGAAGCTATCCGCAAGATCAACCTCCTACTGCACAGCCGCCTCTAAGGCAGAGTGCTCCGAGACAAAGAACTGCAATCGCATGCAAATATTGCAGGAGGCGCAAGGTATGTTCATGGTCTTCCATCTAAACAGTTCAATTTGAGATTTCATAAATTATTACCAAAACAATCAGAATCATGCTGACATCATAATTAGATTCGTTGCTCGGGTTTTACTGCTGATGGCTCCGGAGGCCAATGTACTAACTGTTCTCGCTTCAAACAGGAATGTGTTTTCACTCCCGTATCCTCAGCACAGGCATTTGTACCTCTTATTGCCCTGACTGAGGCGCTTGAGGGTAGAGAGACACATCCAAATATTTATGGTGCTTACGGCCAGCGTCTTCCAGGTGACCCTGTTAATCAAAACCGTACAGAACCGTACCAAGGATATCATCCACAACAAGCCGCACCTGGGCCACAAATGCCATACAATCATCAACAAATGCCACAGCAAGCGGCCCAATATGCGCCCCAACATGTGCAACAGCCAATTCCCCAAACATATCTCCCACCTATGAACAGATCGCCTCATGATCGGGATACCTTACCTTCTCCGACAGGCTCAATACCCCCTCAACTACCTCTAACACATATCCCTTCTTTGTCGAAAAGATCACCATATGATCAGGGTGCTACTTTACCCTCTCCGACAGGCTCATTGGATTCTCAAAAGCGTAAACGTGAGGCAGATGAGCGCCATTTTTCCAGAGCGGCGCCATCTGCTCCTAGTCATTTCTCCGGATACAACCGAGACAGCAATGCTCCGTACCGCGCACAAGGCCTTAAAGCTCAATACCAATATTATGCCTCTGCTCCATCCCCTCCTACTCGCCAATATGGATATCAACAAGGAGAGAATGCTACGCACCGACTGCCACCATTGCAAGATGGACAACAACATCGTTCCTCGGTTCCATCACCTTCTTCCAACCAACAAGGAGAAAACGCTCTAGCATACCGACCTATGGAAGGTGGTCGACAATCCACCCAATGGGCCTCGGTAAACTCGAATGAAGCACAACGAAATGACCCCTCTCCTAATGGTTCATCGTCATCATTCCATTCCCAGAATCCAAGCGGCAATCACCAACCTAGTCAGGTATCTCCTCACCGAGCCGAGTCTTCTCAATTTCCACTAGCATCCCCTGGTAGAACAAATTCTGGAGGTGGAAGTCATGATCAAGTGGCAAGAGCAACTGGACGTCCTAATCAGATGAACATTGCAAATATTGTGGAACGCGATGACGAAGATGTTGACCGAGATATGCTCAGACGTTTGGACAGTAATAGATCTTAAAGACTAGTATCTGAATTTCAGGAAATTCCACACATCAGTGATTTCTCTTTCTGAAAATTCTTCTTGTCTGAAGGTTGTCTGGTACGCCCAAGAAACTTTTGCTAGAACCAGCTTGCTCATCATTATTGTACATTGATCTGAATATTTTATTCTTAAATAGTATTCCCAAGACTGGAGCATATACTTGTTCACATATTTTTACCCTTGCTTATCAGGAAGACTTCCAGAACTGGAAGTGCTTTTATCTTTTATTTATTCTCGTTTATTCACAATTACATTTTTTTCTTTCACATTTTCAACCTTCCACGATGCAATAATACTCCCAGCTTTGGGAAAGATGCAAATAACGGAGGTTTTTCACACCCATTTACGAAGTTAAAGAGAGAACGAACAAAAATCTCATATTAGTGAGGCCTTTTACCTGGGGATCGGAGTTGGTTGCCGGTTTCAAAAATCAATAGAAAGGGATAGGCTTGCCTCACGGCATCATTATTTTTCAGGTGTTATCTCGGATGCTTTTTTTTGTTTGGGTATTCCCAGGGTGGACTCTTTCAGGAGGCATGGATGGGGTGGTGATTTTTTTCAGGAGGTTTTTTGATTATTATATTTTTGTTCTGGCATATACTGTCTGATTTTTCTATTGCCAAACCTCAAAACTTTGGGTACTCTTCTTGGGTATGGGAACAGCGCGGGAGTGATTAACCACGCAAGGCTTCCACCTTTGTTTTCTTAGTCTTGCATATACAAAAATGGGACGCGTGAGATCTTTGTCAAATCTCATGGATTGAAGGGTTTTGGTTTGGTTTATGAATTTTTGCATGGATTTGAGTTTGTATACGCTCATAGCGTTGCCACATGAATGATGAAGGTGCTGGATTGAATGTTTTGGGTGGGGTCCAAATACATTCATGATATGAACTATCGGACATGATTGCCAGCGACTTATTGGTATCATCTGTAAAGAGACGGAGCATAAATAACATACGTTTTTTTTTAGTTTACTATAAAGTGATAAAAAGATAAAAAAAAAATTGAAAATAACTCGGATAGTGTCTTGTGGTTGAATGTGAATGAATGTGAGTGGGAATATGAATGTGGATGTGAATGTCAATACGTTGATGTGCCTACCTATGTATAGGTAGATATGTATGAGATACAAAACCGTCGAGCAATCTTCGATATGTATATATATGGTTCTCACCGTATCTATCTATAACTTCCTACCTTTTAGGGTTATGATTTATTAAACTTGTCTTCAACGAAATCCTATTATTTGCTTCTTCCTTTACCCTTCTATTTTCTATCTATCTGTATGAATGTGTGAGTGTATAGTTGTGATTTGGTAGGGGAAAGGGAAAGGGAAAGGGAAGGGGTATTTGATGTTTCATGTGTGGGTATGAGTATAGGTGGGTGGGTGGGTGG